>JAUNZM010001289.1:0-285041 GCA_033459285.1 Clamator glandarius
AAAAGCCACACCTTTCTATGACCAATGCCATTTTTCTAGGTTGGTTTTCCATGGAGAAAAAAAAAATACAAAAAAGACAAGTATAATTGCTTAGATTTCACATCATTTCTAATAGGAATATGAAAAATGTCTGCAGAATGTTCCCTTTTCCTCCTTCCTACCCTCTTCCATAAAGTGGTTTCCTTTTATCACTCCTCGTACTGTCAGGAAATAATCAAGCTTGACAGTTCTGGGGTTAAGAATAATATCTCATTGTCTTACGTCCCAGCAGACATGCACCGAGCAATTTATCACAGTCCAAACAGCAGAGTTATGCTGTCTCATACTAAATGCAAGAATTTTATCTAAAAATGTGAACCCACGTGTGGTTAGTGCATTTGGTTCGAAATACCACGTATTTAGTCAGATCATTGTTTCAGTGCTCATCCTCCATCTGACAGCACTTTGCATCTCTTTGCTAAGCATCGCTACACAAACAGCACTTTATGCTAATTCGAATTAAAGATTTCAGGTGTTGTTTATTTATTAGTTCAACCAAGACACGTGTAAATAAGACGGAGGATTGATAGGAGAGAAAAAAAATTATAAATGAACAGTAACTCTGATACAATTGCAAATATAATAAGTACAACAAAATATAAAAGTCTTTTTTGGATAACAAAACAAAACAAAAAAAGCATAACTTGTGGTAAGGATTATCCGAAATGTCACTGGCTTGGGTAGCATCACAGTACCATTGCAGTGGCTTGGCTGCTGTTACTGGGATATGTAAAGTAGATGATTTATATGTAGATCCTAAGGGATTTGGGGATTTTCCCTGTGTTTTGCTCTTCATTTCCATCATGCTCTCTTTTTATATATGTACACATGACAAGTATGTGTGTGTTTATATATATATATATATATATATATACAAACCCATACATGATCTGCAGAATTTGTCTATGTAGAGTTTACACATAAGGTTTGGCCCAGATTCTCCTGCCAAATTTGCACCCAGCTGGAGCAGCACTTCATATTTCTTCTCGGCTGCATCATGCTCCCCTTTTAAGACAAAAATCAGGAGGGAATGACAAAGAAAGCACAGAGTTGACAGTAGGAGAGTGCTCAGTTTTGGTGCTTGCCCATTTTAACAGAGCAGGCTTGGAGAAAAAGATGGGTAAACCAAAAAGCAGAGTAAAGCAGTTCTTTTTTCTCCAAGGAGATTACTAAGTCAGATCACCTACAGTATACATCCTCATTAAGTATTTCCAAGAAAAATGGAAAGAAACAGTGCAATGACTGTCGCACAAGGATTTTATTGTGGCTTTCAGAGAACTGTCTTCACCAAATGAAGCTGTATCATAATATTAAAATAAAGTATGTTTTTGAAGAAGAACCAGATAATATACAAATTATGTATTAGTATGCAGGCATCCAGGTATGAGGATTCAACTCACAACTTTTCCATATATTTACCTGTAGGCAGAATCTCATACAGGAGATCTATCACTCACCTGAGTTGGTGGTGACTATCGTTTCTTTTACCCTTACGGCTCTTCTTTCATCTGAGTTTTTCACTCTGTCACACTTTTTTTGTAGAAATTATTGAAAACTGCTAAATGCATTTCGTATGAGATAGAAAAACTTCAGATTTGCTTCCTTTTGGCACTGCTGCTCTCTAAAGCGTTAATGTGTTTAACTCCCTGTAGTGAAGAAGTCACTTCATATTCTCCCAGCATTTTATGTTAAAAATATCTCCTATATTGCAGGTTGTTTTCTGAGAAGATGCCTTCTTAACAAATCCTCCAGACTAGAGGGATATTCTATTGTTCATTTTCTCATTTGGTAGAGAGGATTAAGGAAATGTCTATGAGAAAAGACTGAGCAATGAAATGATCAATGAAATTACTAACTCTTGAGAATGCTGAAAGAGAAACAAATCAGTCAAACCTTGCATAAAGCAAGGGGTAGATAAGAAACTAGAGCAATATCAGTGAGAGGAAACTGAAAAGTAGTCTCCAATGTGGCTATAAGGTCTATATGGGAGAAAACTCTTCTTATGCACCCTTTTAATCTATGGGTCTATAACTTAGCTCTGGCTAAATACTTGAAGTGGTGGGAGTAAAATGACAATCTTCCTTCTCAATGTTCGATTTTTTTTTTTAATTTTGACATTTTAGCCATTTCTTTACTAGCTCTGTTTACATTAGTTATCTTAACATCCTTCTCCTTCTATGACCTTAACTGAGAACACTGTCATAAGGCTCGAATCTTAGATGCCTGTAATCAGGAGCAGTAACTACCAAGAACATTCTTCTTCTCCACTTAAATCACTGATCTGAATGATTCATATTTTAGCTTTAGGCATTTAAAAAAAAAAAAAAAATAAGATTACATTTACAAAAATAGTGCTTCTGGAATTGATCCGGGGAAATGACAAGAAACTAAGTTGTGCCATGATTTTCAGAAATTGTGCAAGTTTCTAATGGATTCAGTATCTTTTGTGGATAATAGCCTCTGAATAAGGAATACAGTATAGAAAAAAAAAAGTTCTGTCTAAGACCAAAGTTCAGGGAAACAGATTTTTGGGTAAGAAAGTTTATGCCCTGAGGACCTTGAATAGTCACTAAGAAACCATTTTATTCCATATATTAATCCCAGCATACTGGCTTCTTAAAATCTACCAAATATTTTATACTATTTGCAACTTTCACACTAGGAATGCATTTGGATTACAGTCTGTCTAAGAATTAGAACTAACTGAAAAATGGAAAAACTGAGGAGAATGTGTCTCAGAGTACTTACAATAACTGTGACACCTTCTGCACGAAGGCCTTCAGTTTGTGTCTTCTTTGGATCATTTCTGGAATCCGTAAAAGGATTTATGGGAGCGAATTTAAGATCTCAAAGAAGCAAGCTGCATGCACACCACCTTTATGGGTGTGTATATTGCTGAGCATCCGCACAGGCAAACCACCGACTTCATTTCTGTACTATATACCCTCTTGTACCTCTACAGTGTACCTACTCCTTTCTGATCTGACTGTAGTTGTAAAACAGTCTTTGTTATCTTATATTTTGAATCAAACAAACTGAAAGTATCTTCAACAGTTATTTAGTTCAAATAGATATAATACCGCTTTCTCTTGCAAATATATTAGAAGTGTGGGTTGTTTTTTTTTTTTGTTTAGCCCATTACACATCTATACCACAGAAGCTATACATAAATGATACTAACATGTAGATCTGCAGTGACACAATACTATTTCTAATTGCCTCTGAAAAAAAATCTGTTTTTAAAATACTTGATTAAGGTAAGCCTAAGCATCTGAAGTCTTATCCTTGCTGGTTTTTTGGAAAGTATTCTCTATAGAAGGAAGGAAGGGCACCTTCAAAATCCCAATTTCTAATTTGGTTTTCAACTCTCAGAAAAACTTTTCTTTTCATTATTCATCTCTGTGGGCTCCTGAGACTGCTTTTCAAATTTCCAGAGAAGTAGAGTTGGAATTCAAAAAAAAGAAAGATGGTACAGAATCTACAAATAATAGGAAGCATTCAGTTTTACAGTAATTGCAGTAATTGAGTAACTAGGTTTGTCAGGCTCAATTTAAATGAGATTACTCATGGGTGAGATTTTTTTCTCCCCTTTAGTACTATGAAAATAAGCCCCGTGTTTCTTTAAATAAAGCTTACTGATAATACATACCTGTCATGCCATTCCCTTTGAGTGCTTGGGGAAATAAAAATTCATAGCGATTGATTGCCCTGTGTAGCCATGGATCCAGATGCCCTTTCAAATATTCATAAAGATCTTAAAGGGGTCCCTGTGGTTCCCATTTTTCTGCAGTGTATTTATATATCACTTCAGGAAAATTGTCAAACAGAAGTCACTTTTGCAGCTAGATATTATTGACTCTTTCTGTCTTGTATATTTCTTATGTGCTGTGTACTGTGAGTGAAAGCTAGAACAAAATTAAGAAATATTTATGAATATCATATACCTAGTCTTAAAAAAAAAGCCTGGGGTTTGAAAGATATTATTGATCATAAGTAGATAAAATATAAGGACAAAAGTGTTAAAATTGGCATCAAGTACAGCAAAATAATAAAAAAAAGGATAAAATGTCACATTTGCCCTCAAAGTCAGGTCACTAAGTTCAGAGCTACATGCCTGCTGCGCATTCAAAACCTCTCACTGAGATCGATGTAAAGATTAAGTGAGTACAAACATAAAGCAATATTTTTTTATGTTTAGATCTCTTTCAGAAAATATTTCCATGGTATTAAGTGTGTGGAACTTAGGTTATTGAACTGACAATTTAAAGGAATCTTCATTTGCAGAATCCCAAGAAACTTGGGAACAACTTTTAAGCCCTTCTGCAAATGTTCTATCTTATCTGTTCCATTCAAAAAGTGATGGAGCAGAAGGTGTTCATTCAGTCTCACAGAAAATTCCACAGCAGTTTCCAGGGTAAAGTTTTGGCCACATAACGATTTAAGAGTTAGCAGCCAGTTTCCATTTCCAACTTTCATACTTATGGAGATTTTCAGCTTCTATTTTTCTCTATTTTAACAGGATATTTAAAAATTAGGACCTGGG
Source organism: Clamator glandarius (assembly GCA_033459285.1). Taxonomy (NCBI): domain Eukaryota; kingdom Metazoa; phylum Chordata; class Aves; order Cuculiformes; family Cuculidae; genus Clamator; species Clamator glandarius. Next base: position 4,583 of record JAUNZM010001289.1, read on the forward strand.
GGTGTCGGTTGACAGCTACTGACCATGAGCCAGCAGTGGCCCAGGTGGCCAAGAAGGCCAATGGCATCTTGGCTTGGATCAGACACGGCGTGACCAGCAGGTCCAGGGAGGTTCTTCTCCCTCTGTACTCGGCACTGGTGAGACCGCACCTCGAATCCTGTGTTCAGTTCTGGGCCCCTCACCACAAGAAGGATGTTGAGGCTCTGGAGTGAGTCCAGAGAAGAGCAACGAAGCTGGTGAAGGGGCTGGAGAACAGGCCTGATGAGGAGCGGCTGAGAGAGCTGGGGGTGTTCAGCCTGGAGAAGAGGAGGCTGAGGGGAGACCTCATTGCTCTCTCCAACTACCTGAAGGGAGGTTGTGGAGAGGAGGGACCTGGGCTCTTCTCCCAAGGGACAGGGGACAGGATGAGAGGGAATGGCCTCAAGATCCACCAGGGGAGATTCAGGCTTGAGATAAGGAAAAAATTCTTCAAGGAGAGGGTCATTAGGCATTGGAACAGTCTGCCCAGGGAGGTGGTTGACTTGCCTTCCCTGGAGGTGTTTAAGGTGCGGGTGGATGAGGTACTTAGGGGCATGATTTAGAGACAGGTGGGAATGGTTGGACTCAACGATCCAGTGGGTCTCTTTCAACCTCGTTATTCTGTGATTCTGTGAAAACTATATATAAAACATGCTCTAAACAGAAGACAGTGCAAATTCAGAGTGTCCCCTGAACACTTCAGTCCTTACGCTGCTCTGCAACAGCTGCAATTAACTTGAACAAGCCGCTACCATTGATACTGCTCCCATATAGAAAGGTTTGGGATGGAAGAGACCTTAAAGATCATCTAATTCCAACCCTCCTGCCATGAGCAGGGACACCTCCCACTACACCAGGATACCCAAGGTCCCATCCAGCCTGGGGGGAATGGCTATAAATTGGAGAGGGGCAGATTTAGACTAGACATAGGGAGAAATTTCTTCACAATCAGGATTGTGAGAGAGTGGAACAGGTTGCCCAGAGAAGTTATGGGTGCCCCCTCCCTAGAAGCATTCAAGGCCAGGTTGGAACCAGATGATCTTTAAGGTCCCTTCAAAAAGACTTCAAAAACGCCTCCGTAGGATGTGAATTTTGTTACTGTTTTTTATTTTTTTAAACAATGAAAAGAAGTGGTGATTTGGTTTGAATTAAAAGGACTCAAAGAGAAAATAAACAGAGTATATGATTAAGTTCTTTGATATTGTACAAAAGGACTGAACAACACAATCAGTATGTAAAGTGAATGTGCTATGCACTTATTTTACACTTAAGAAGCAGCTGTTTGCCTATGTGGTATCTTTCCCAGCTGAAATCAGAAAACAAACCAGCATGAAGTAAATGTTCATTGTCGGTAGATTTCCTTCTGCTCTCGGTGAACTGGATGAATCCACAACAGCAGGAGGTCAATCATCTCTCACACACCGAAGGAAACTCGCAGAAAAATGGAGAAAACAAATGTAACACTATGGGGCTAATTTAAACCCGCAAAATAGAGATATAAAGGCTTTAGTGTCTTCACGTAGTCTATTGAAAAAGAACAGGGGGTAACCATATGGACTGCAAAACATTTTGTAGAATGATTTAATTAAAATAAAACTAAAGTATCTCCTCTAAGTTCTGTTGCTTTTGTGAGTTTTGTCACATAGTCCACATAGTCTTAGCAAAGAAATTTAAGGTAAAAGGCTAACAATAAGTGCTAGCCATTATCATTTTATGTGTTGAGTATGCTAATATCCCCTTCTGTTACCTTAGTGGGTAAAATCCATTTGCTGAAACCATGGAAGACTGACTTTCTTAAAGTTGAGGCTATTAAATATGAATGAAGTGAAAGTGGAAAAGCTTGTCCTGAATGTATTGGATAATATCAAGGGCTTGGAAATTCCCTTGCAAGTGGTACCTGTAGTACTGAAAATTTCAGTAAAGATTCTGGGATGCATGCTGCAGGAGTTAGTCATTATGGTCCAGTTCACAATCCAATGCGAAGTCCAGTGGAAAAATGGGATTGTCTCTTCCTGGTGTAAATTTTAGCAGACTTGCCTCTGTTAGTCTCAACATGTTGTTGATTCTTTGCAATATGTGCACCTGCAAAAAAATTATTTGTTTTCTTATGATAATAATTGTAATGAAAAGATACTTAAGAAATGTCAATAAATGATAAATTTCACCAGACGGAAGAAAACTTCCAGTCTTCTGCATTTTAAGTCACAGTTCCCCATTTCTTCTCTCTACTTCTCCTATTTTATACTGCAGACATAAAAATACTTCTAATGAAACATTTGTTTCATAATGCATTGATCTTTCTGGCTGCCAGGAGCCCACCAAGTGACTCTATCACTTCTTCTTTCTTTACATGACAGGGGAAGAACTTACTACGAAAACCTTGAGGGTTTAGATAAGGACAGGGAGGTTACTTATCAATTACTGTCATGGTAAAACAAACCTGACTTGGAGAATACTTGATGAAACACTGGAATAGATTACCTAGAAAGGTGGTAAATGCCTCCTCCCTGGAAATATTCAAGGTCAGGTTGGATGGGGCTCTAAGCAAACTGATCTAGCTGAAGATGTCCCTGCCCATTGCAGGGAAAGTTGGACTAGACAACCTTTTCAAAGGTCCCTTCAAACCCAAACTATTTGATGACTGAAAGCACAAGAGTAGACACAGGTAAGGTCCCAGGACCAAAGGGATCTGGCATCTTTCCCGCCTAAGGTTGTAGCCAAAGGCTTAAAAGGAGGTAGTGAGTGGACATGTGTACACCAACGGGGCAAAAATTCAACCCCCTCCTTGCCCACACCACCTCAGGTGTTGCTCCAGCACAGATTTGAGGCTCTTGATGTGGAGGATGGACCAGAGGAAAACAAGGAGGAAGATGTGCCCACATCGGAGCAGGGTCAGAGACCAAAACAACATAAACGCTGCATTGCCACGGCTGCCACAAGGACCGATAGAAGAGTCACAGTTGTAGACTTGCTATTGAAGGGCACAGAGGGTCCGATATGCTGAGCAGACCCCACTCACAGGTACGTCTGCTGCCTCCCAGGAGCACAGGTAAGGGATGTAGCCAGGAAACTTCCCAGCCTGATGAGATCTACACACTATTACCCATTACTGCTGCTCCATGAGGGAGGGGATGAAGGAGTGGTAAGAAGCCCAAAGGGGATCAAAAGAGATTTTAGGCCCTTGGGACAGACACTGAGGGCATCAGGGGCCCAGGTGACAGCCTGAGGAACTTGAACATTTATAAGTCTATAGGACCTGATGAGATGCACTCCAGAGCCCTGAGGGAACTGGCAGATGTGGTTGCCAAGTCACTCTCCATGATATTTAAAAAGTCATGGCAATCGGGAGAAGCCCCTGGTGACTGGAAGAAGGGTATCGTTGTGTCCATTTTTATAAAAGGCAGAAGGGGATCCAGTGTGGGATCCCATCTGTGGGAGACAGTCCTTCTTCCCCTGCGTCAGTGTGGGTCCTCTTCATCAAGCATGGACCTTCAGAACAGACCACTCCAGGGTCAATGGGCCCCTCTCCGTGGGCTGCAGTTCCTGCCAGAAGCCTGCTTCAGCGCGGATTCTGTATCAGTCTGAAGCTTAGGACATATCCACCTGCTCCAGTCCTCCCCAGGCCGCACGGTGGATCTCTGCTTCACCACAGACTTTCACCTGTTGCAGAGGGGCAGCTCGCCCCACCACAGTCTTCACCACAAGCAGCAGAGGAATTTATGCTCCAGTACCTGGAGCACCTTCTCCCCTGCTTCTTCACTTACCTTAGTGTTTTCGGGGCTGTTTCTTTAACACTCCTCTCTCTCAGCTGCAGCTGCACAGCAGTTTTTACCCTTTCATAGAATCATAGAATCACGGAATCACCAGGTTGGAAGAGACCCACCAGATCATCGAGTCCAACCACTCCTATCAGTCACTAACCCATGTCCCTCAGCGCCTCATCCACCCGTCCCTTAAACCCCTCCAGGGAAGGTGAATCAACCCCCTCCCTGGGCAGCCTCTGCCAGGGATCAATGACCCTTTCTGTGAAAATTTTTTTCCTAATGTCCAGCCTGAACATCCCCTGGTGGAGCTTGAGGCCATTCCCTCTCGTCCTGTCCCCTGTCCCCTGGGAGAAGAGCCCAGCTCCCTCCTCTCCACAATCTCCTTTCAGGTAGTTGTAAAGTTCTTAATTTTTTTTATCTCAGAGGCACCACCAGCGTCACTGATGTGCTCAGCTTTGGCCAGCAGCAGGTCTGTCCTGGAGCTGGAACTGTTTAGAACAGGTTCCATCTGATAGGAAGGCAGGTCCTGGTGCCTTTACACAGAATCCACACCTGCAGATCCCTCCCAACAAAAACTTTGCCACATAAACCCAATACAGTTAATTTCATGCCACATAGTGACGCTCATCAGCTGGAAGGAAACAGAATTTTCATTTGGGTTAAAATATTCAGTCAAAATTTTAGCAGGGAATCTTCTGTAGATCAGCCAATCCATGTGCAAATACACTCCACATGGAAATAAATTCTTATTATATTTCTAAACTTCTGATTTCCAAAAGAGAGGCAATGGTTAGATAAAACTTTCTTCAAACAAGTCATGAGATCAAAAAAAAGGATTATTACATTGGACACTCAAATTCTTTTGCTTCTACAAAGAAATTGCAGATTAATCAATATTCTTTGAAAACAAATTTAGTTACCGTATGCTGAAAAATTACTCCATCTAAAAATGAGAGGAAAAAAAAAATTCTTATATCTTTTATATAGATAGTTAATAGCATCACATTTAGCTATTCTAACATTATCTTGAGATACTAGGTAAGTAAAAATTACCATTAAATCAATTCGTGTGGTTTGTTCTATTTATTTGCATCACTGATGGTGCTCAACAGCACCTGCTGTGCTCCTATTATCATTTTAGATGTGCTCCACAAAACCAATGAAAATTACCCAGGTTTATGGTAAGTTCAGCAGCAGCCCTCTTAGACCCTTGGTTTGGTGTGACTCATTCTTTTGTTACGATGCAATTAATTTGGAATGGTGTGTAAAAATCTATTGCTCTGCTAATCAAGATTATTTTAATCATTGCCTAGCAGCGCAATTACCCTATAAGGAAACAAGTGGGAAAAAAATGGCTAGAAACTTCTTCTTTTTGAATGCTTTCATCAGAGAAACTGAGTTTGGCTGCTTTTGTGTGATGAAAAGATGTGAACTTGAATTTGAGAACTCCTATACACAACCAAAGACAAAGAACAGGCGTGCTCCTTCATTCCAACCACGATGTTTCAGAGGAAATTTTTAAAAAGCATCTACTTAAGAAGCTTGAGAAGTAGAAACATATGCTCAGTGCATTTCCTATGCAATCAAAATTAAGTGTACTCTGTTGATAGTGTTCTCCATTTCTCAGCTCACATATTTATTTTTTGGAAGCCACGATTACTGCTCCACTCAACACACAGATTGGACTGTGCTTTGGGGTGGAATAATTTGTCACCAAAGGTGGCAAGAACATATAGAATCATGTAGGGTTTACAAGAGAAAAGCCATAGTCTTACACATTAGTAAGTTAAGTTTTGCTCCAGAAAAATGCAGGGAAATTTTCCTCTAAGTCTGTCACTGAGTTACAGTGTGTTATTGCAAAAAACAAAACAAAACAAAACCACCTAAAATTAAGCATTCCCTGGGTGCCTGGTAATTGTACGCTTCTGTATGATGAGAATTCTGAGCCTGAGCCCTTAAAATGTTTGCAAGATGAGGAGAAAGATGTCCTAAATTGTTAATTTTGAGAAACAGATTTCAGCTAATTTAAATTAGCCCAAGTTAGTGGATACTATTGATTTTAGTCCCTTTTTTTTGCTATTTATAAAAATGATGAGGTAATACCAAATACTTGGAAACTGAAAATAAAATCACCAGTCCATGAAGAATAACAGTATAATTCAATATATTCCCATATCTTGTGGGAAATTAACGTTCAGTCTTAGAGCCATCATCTCCAAACTTGATGCCCTTGTGCTTATCACTTTGAAGCTTTTACGTCCTCGTACGGACAAGCAGACACCTCATTATCATCATCTGACAGCAATAACTTCAGTCTGAAGTACTTAATGGTGCCATTGACAAAACCTTCTGTTTCCTTTTGTTAAGAAGAAAGTGCAATCCTAATGGAAGTACCCACCAAAATTTTACCTGCACCTTCATCCCCTGGTTACTGACATAAAAGAATGATATTTATATCACTGTCATTTGCGATTTCTGATTTGTGACACTACAATAGTAACATTCGAAGGGATGGTAGTGGCTAAGGTGATCTGTGCTTGTTGCTGTGTGATAGAGGCTTGTTACTCTGAAGTATTTAAAGCTAAATTTTCAGAAGTACCCTGATATTCATCTATCGCTCATCTCAACACTTAAAATCCTTCAGTAATTCATTATAAAAATGGAAAGAAAACACAGTGAGAAGTGGAAGTGTGCATCTAAATTTTATAGCAGACTTCGTAAGAGGTAACATAGAAGAAACAAGCACAGATTTTCTTAATTTCAGTAAGAAGAGTCATCTACTACTCACTACAATAGCCAGATTTTACTGTCAGTTTTTTCTGTGTGAGAATATAAATTGATTTTGTGCAATCTAGTTGATTTTATTTTTTATTCCATTGTTACTAAAGACTTTTGTACAAATGCTAAAATGCTATAACAGACTTAATTTCTGTTCAGTTGTTAAATATCTGCTGCAATATGCCGAGATCTACAGATCACTTGAAAGCATTAAAAAAAAAAAAGTCTGACATTGGAGAAAATGAGGTTAATGGGACCTTTTTATTTTCAATAAAAAAACTGAAGCAGGAATTGTTGCACTTTGTGAGTGGTGAAATCTACAGACATTTTCCAAACGCTTTAACACCTTTGGCATTTTATGTTCCAAATGCCTAAGAAAAAAATAAATTGATTTTGTGTTTTATTACTGCTACCAATCTCTAGGGGATGACATTAAATATCATTAAAGGCAAAATGAAATTGAAGTAATCTGTTTAAATTGTGTACCACTGAGACCAAAGTGGAAAGAAAAATAAGTCCTAGAAGACCATGATGTCAGATACAGATCCTGCACCAGACATTTTACTATAAATATCATATTGATGTAAAATGTTTTCCCAAGCTGTTCAGTTGGAAAATTATGTTTTGGGTCCAATGAGACGGAAGTGTGCTTCTTAGGTAACAATTTCAGTTGAGGACTCCGATAGCGCATTTATATTCAGTGCCTGACATGCTAATTTCTACCCACCCTGAGCAAAGAGAGAACTTGTATTTCTGTATTTGTTACAGTGCTGTTCCCAGGGAAGTAAAACGTCCATTGTAATGACTCACTTTGGGACTATCCTGCCTTTGAATTCATACTTCGTGGTTGCACTGATGATGTGTTTTAAGGATAAGTTCATGTGAGATGAAAATTTCCAATCTGATTTTGAATTTCACCATAAAGCCAAGAAGACCACTATTGACTCCAGTATAAGGTTCTGCTTCTTTATTATAATAAAAGACTAAACCAAAGATACCTGGGTGATTTTTTTCCACAGAGTTAAGTATTTTGCTTACTTGGAGGAAGAACCTCAGCTGACCTCCAGTGCCTTAGACTAAGCATTTTCATATACAACCTGCCTTGGACCAGTTCTGTTTAGTGGCTCACAAACAACTTAATGGAATAAAAGCCAGAGCTGATGTTGTGTCTTGCATCCTTCCCTCTCCCTCTTTTTTAAAAATAGCTACTTTTCCATTGCAATAACATCTCAAATCCTCACTGTGGGGTGGGGAGGGAGCTACTTTTAACTGTCATCATCAATTCAGAAGACATAACCTATACGTAGTGAAGCACAGTCATACCCATAGAGAACTGGCTTCTCCCAGGGTACACTCTAGCTCCTAGAACACATGAGCTGCCAGACTCTACGATGACAGGGTACACCAGTGTTGGATAATGCATGCAGAAAGGTCTCAGATAGTTCTCTCTTCGTCTATGCATCTACTGATGGCCACAGCAATTATATGAACCAACGTGATCCTTTAAAAATCTCTGCTTTTTCAAGAACCAAAATGCCTCCATACAGACATAGATGAAAATTCAACCCCGTACGAGCTGTAGACATATTGGTTTGGATCTGTGGAATCAATTTTCATATTCTGAAAGTTCTAGATTACTATTTCTACTAGAATTAAGGATCTAGTCATGCAGCAGTGCCTCACCTAACAGTCTTGAAGAAGGAGGCACAGGTGAAATCATATCATGGTTTCCTGAGGCGAGCAGATGAAACAAATCAGGAGCACTAAGAGCTGCAAGCATTATGTCAGATGTGGTCTTATATGAAGCCTGCTGGTTTGCAGCCCCTCAAGGAGAAGACTGGAAAGACTTGTGACTGGTTTGCAAACATTGCAGGTACCGATTCTTTTCCATACAGACCATATATTAATCACTTTATTACAATTTTACGTGTTAAAACTGAAATGTTAGTGAAATAGGTATCATTTGAATGTATTCCCTGGGGAATGCTTGTTGGCTGGTGTATTCCACAAGTGGCTACCCCAGAGCAACATGGGTGCAAAGATGATATTAAAGACTAGGACAGGTACCTCTAAAGCAGAGATGTCATATGATAAACCCAACACAGGTTATAAAATTGGTTGTAACTCTGTCTGAAGTAAGCTGAGTTTGTTTTGTTTGCAATATGTCTAAAGATAATAATCTCAAGTACCTAAAGAACACTCAAGAGAATACAATGACTTAAAAAGCTCACTGAAACAATATCTCTAGGCTATATTAGAATTATAAGGAGTGAAATGAAGCTGCCCTAAATCCTGTAAAATAATGAGCTTTTTAGATATCAACAGATGTTAGAACATGTAATGGCTCTTTTTTGATAGGTTCTCTAGCACACATTAAATACCTGTATATGGTATTGAACTTGAAACAATGGAAAACTGAATATGACAAAGCAGGGGATAATTAACCTGATATATCCAAATAAACTCATTATTCAGTTCATAATAACTTTGAAATTAACACAGAGAAAAAGGTTAGTAAAATCTTAGTTATTGCTCTTTTTCATTTAGTAAAGACAAAGAGTATCAAATGGTATTTTTCTTTCTCAAAAACTGAAGTAATGACAATTCACATTTGCAGCCTATTATTCTATGACTAAGTCAAAAGTGGTAAAGCCTAATCATAAGCCGGGATAAGACAATAACAGAATGCGAGGAGATGTGTGATATGTAAATTACAAGGATAACCGGAATTAATAATTTTACTCAAACCAGTACTTATAGATTTTTTTAAAGGGAGATAATGCGGTAGCATTTTACAGGTAACCAACGCAGACATAGAATTAACTTGCAACAGAGAAAGTAAATCCCTGCAAATGTGAAAGTAGTATAGGTAGTCGCTGGCCTGGAGAAGATATAAAATGGTAACTGTAGTAGTATTTTTAAAAGTGAGAAATACAGGTACTTCATTAATACTGTCTTACATCATTAACACAACATAAGAAAAGGCAGCTTGGATTAGAAGGTAACTTCCATTTCTCAGCACACTTACAGTTAGTCTTCTGTCAATCAGAAAGCAATACCTATTACAGCAATGTCACTCATGAGACAGCAATTACCTATTGAATTTTCATTTTCTCCCCCAAACACATATCTCTGAATTCAGTAGGAAAAATGAAAACAAAAACTTGATGCATCAAAAAAAACCCTATTTTTGAGACACCAGAGTTATGCGGAGAGATAAGTAAGAAAACAAATTTGTGCTAAGGTAGCAGTATACAGAATTCAAAAAGTTATCAGTCACTGAATAAGGCTTTTGGGATTGTGACCTACAGGATTAGATATATTCAGTGTTCTTAGGAAAGTGTTCTTTATACAGCATTTTAACAAAATCTTTACTTAAAGAGACAAAGCTAGACATCAGATTTTGGTTCTGCTAACTTTTGAGGAAAACTTCATTCTTCCTGAAAAAGGCAGGAGAAGGAGAAGCTCTTAAATTTGAGGTTCTGGTTGTGTGAAGATTTGTGCATAGACTAGATAGTATTCATTTGTAAATCAATAGTGTGCCCAGAAGGCATAAATAATAATATATACAAGGCTGGAGTGAGATATGATTGCTTCGTGTGTATCTTGTACAGAAAATATTCTCATGGCTAAATATGAAGTGTTCTTAGCAAAGAGTTATACCTTTCTCCAGATCTCCAGTTCAGCATAGACGAAGTAGTACTACATACATTTTTCATGATGTTTTTTACTGCAAAACCGAATGCCACTAAATCTTAATTACGTTACAAAGATTATTCCGCTATAGAAATAGACCTCAAACCCAGGAAGTGAGAGAGAAAAAAAAGATCAGAACTGCTTGCTGGGATGCTATAACAGTTTTTTGCAGTAAAGCAACTGACCAGCATAGTGGCTTTCTATGATGGGGTAACCACACCAGTGGACATGGGAAAAACAATGGCTGTAATCCATCTGGACTTCTGTAAAGCCTTTGACATGGACCCCTACATCCTTCTCTCTAAATTGGAAAGATATAGATTTGATGGATGGACTGTTCAGTGGATAAGGGATTGGTTGGATGGTCACATTCAGAGGGTAGGACCAGAATATATCTGAACTGTCATTGATTAAGATACGATAGTATTCAACATATCTCAATGTATACAGTTATGTAGATGCCCTGTCATCTTTGCTAGTCAATACTGATTATTTTCATATTGATTTTTTTTTTCTTCTGGGTTTACTACTGCAGCTCTGACTGTATTGGGTTCCTTTCCCATGCTTCTGCTCAGCCCTGGACTTCCATATATTCAGGAAGAATAAAATAGGTTATGTTTAAATGATCCGGTAGGGCAGATTATCACTGCATCTACTGAGGTCCAGAGAGATTTGTCTTTACGCATCACAGATTCAGAGTTGACTTGTTTCTAAATGCAGCCTGTAAAGTAGGAAATAAAATGCTCTACACAGCTACCACTGAACCCCACTCTCTTCCCAACCCTTCTCAAGAAAAGAGGAGCCCTCACTGATGCCTGCAATGCTGAAAGTAGCCAGGCTACTATCAAGAGTGCTGCTTTTTCCAGCAGCTTTCAGAATGATCAGAAGCAGCAAGGAAAAGTCACGTAACAACAGGGTGATTCAGGAACATGTCTTCCTTCAAACTGTATAAATGATTATCTGTACACACAAGTCATCTACTTTCTATCAAATTTCATTTAGCTAATTAAATGTTTTGGCAGCTTGTCATAGATTTGCAACACAGAACCTACTAACAGAAAATAAATTATTAACTAGTTGGACATTTCAGGGCATAACCTGCAAATTGTGTTTAATAGAGGTTTCTTCTGACTATAATCTCATCTTATTTAAAGTCGGTGAGTTTTATAAATATCTACATGTCATCACTGCTAACTCCTGTATTGACAACAATTTCACTAAGAAACACCACACATATTTCTTAACTAATTTTCAATATAGCAAATGCCAGCCACTGTGTGGAATTGATACTGTACTGTTATAAAAGCAGAACAAACTGGATTTTTTTAGTAAATTAAAAACTTGCAGTGATAAGCAACTTTTGCAAACGAGAACTAGAAGTCATGAAAAGTTTAAGGAAAGATAGATCCTATAAAATATAGCCCTCCTAGTGCTTAAATCCATTAAAATAGAAAAAGCCTTGATCAAAGGAGAAATGGAGGATTAGCACCCAGAACTCCCTGTTCCATTTCTGACTTTCAAACTGGTCACTGTATCTGTGAAAGGGTGCATAGGAAGAGGGAAAGCTCTTCAGGAATCAACAGTAGACTTGCTTCAAGGTTATTCCATGACAGAATGGTGGTAGGTCTTCATAGGAAGAATGAATTACCATTTCCTCCTGAACCTCTGCAGAGCCAACTCCACTCTTAAATCTGTCCATCCTTTCAGGTGATGTTTGCCAGATGTAACAATTCTGAAGTGAAGAGTTATATTGACAAACTAATAGAAAACAAAGGAGACTTTCAGATAGCCAGTGGGTAAAGTGGGCCATGGGGATGGCAGTTGGAAGTGAAAACTACTCTAGATGGTTTGAATCTTACTATGGATGAAATTATAATATGATGCTTTTGCATTGGAAACTATTCTGACATGTGCCATTATGTAATGTTTTTGTAGAAACATAGAATCACTGGGTTGGAAAAGACTCACCAGATCATGGAGTCCAAGCATTCCCATCAATCACTAACCCATGTCCCTCAGCACCTCATCCACCCGTCCCTTAAACCCCTCCAGGGAATTTGACTCAACCCCCTCCCTGGGCAGCCTCTGCCAGGGACCAATCACCCTTTCTGTGAAATTTTTTTCCTAATGTCCAGCCTGAACCTGCCCTGGTGGAGCTTGAGGCCATTCCCTCTCGTCCTGTCCCCTGTCACTTGGGAGAAGAGCCCAGCTCCCTCCTCTCCACAACCTCCCCTCAGGTAGTTGTAGAGAGCAATGAGGTCTCCCCTCAGCCTCCTCTTCTCCAGGCTGAACACCCCCAGCTCTCTCAGCCGCTCCTCATCAGGCCTGTTCTCCAGCCCCTTCACCAGCTTCGTTGCTCTTCTCTGGACTCGCTCCAGAGCCTCAACATCCTTCTTGTGGTGAGGGGCCCAGAACTGAACACAGGACTCGAGGAGCGGTCTCGCCAGTGCCGAGTGCAGAGGGAGAAGAACCTCCCTGGACCTGCTGGCCACGCCGTTTCTGATCCAAGCCAAGATGCCATTGGCCTTCTTGGCCACCTGGGCCCCTGCTGGCTCATGGTCAGTAGCTGTCAACCAACATCCCCAGGTCCTTCTCCTCCAGGCAGTTTCCAGCCAGACTTCTCCTAGTCTGTAGCTGCTCAGGGTTGTTGTGCCCCAAGTGCAGGACCCGGCATTTGGCCTTGTTAAACCTCCTGCCGTTGGTCTCAGCCCATGGATCCAGCCTGTTCAGATGCCCTCAGAGCCTCCCAACCCTCCAGCAGATCCACACTTCCACCCAGCTTAGTATCGTCCACAAACTTGCTAAGGGAACCCTCGATGCCTTCATCCAGGTCGTTGATAAAGACATTGAACAGGGCTGGACCCAGCACTGAGCCCTGGGGAACCCCACTTGTCACTGGCCTCCAGATGGATTTAATTCCATTTCCCACCACTCTCTGGGCCCCCATCCAACCAGTTTTCCACCCAGAAACTGAAGGGGGAGATGGGTACCTGTACCCAAAGAATGTTTTAATGAACACTCCTCACCTGTAAAGCTATAAATAATTTTTAAAAATATCATTGATGAAGAGCAGATTGTGCTTTCATACGTCATTTGAATTGCTGGATATTGTATCAATTACATGGGAGCCAGTGAATGCTGAACACTCTGAAATAAAGCATTGTGCTTAATATTAGACATTAGCCTAGGCGTTTGAGACTTCTCATCAGCTTTAAAAGCAGTATACAGTGCGTTTTAAAATTCCCAGGACTGAGAAAGTGAGGTGAATCTGAGACCAGCATTTGACAACTTTCACGCAGGATTTCTGGAAAATATAATCCAATCATTCTACTGCCTAAATATAATCCTTCTTGTTATCTACCATGCATTTTGCACATCTCTCAATATTATGTATGCCAGGTAAGAGCTATGGCCAGTGTTTTATTCCTCAAGAAAGATCCTGCTATAGTCCTTTGGGAAAATAATACCAATGAAATTACAAAATGCAAACAGGGCTTTGTATCTCACAAAGATGTTGTGTCTCTCTGAGGAACCTTAAAACAAAACCAAATCAGCTTCCTGATGAAGTTATTCAGGATGCACTGTATATTTTAAGTTTTTCAGCTAAGTACCTATGCTGAAAACAGGATTTAATCAGCCCTACATTGAAAAGTCATTGGTTGTGTTTAGATTTATGCGAGAATTAACCTTGTGTCAACTAATCACATTTTTGAAAAATTGTCTTTTTCAATGGTCAGAATGTTACCTCACAAGGAATTATACAAAAAAAATATAAAGGGCACTAGTAAGATAATATCTCATTTTGAGGGATACTTCAATGCAGTAAAGATAATCTCTGAGAAAATAAGTATCCTTGAGTGTCCCAGCATATTTCTAAGGATAATTTTAGCATCAGATTTCTTTATTTTCCTATGCATATTCTCTCTAATTTGGGAGTGTCAGAGATACAAGCAATAAAGTCCAATGCTTCAGGGACTTGTAAGTAACCTTTATACACCATTATTCCTCTAATATCTTGAGGAACACTCAAGTGAGTACAGTCTTTCAGTATTTCCATTACTTCCTCTACACATTTAAGAATAAAATTTTGGTGTCAGAAAAAGAACTACTTTCATGCCTCAGCTAAGCACATTGTTAAGCAGATGCTAAAACTGAATTTCTGAGCAAAAGTCAAAGTAGTTTTACCAAATATGTGTCCTTAAAACTGTGGTTTATCATTACTTTAGTTACACAGGCTTAATTATCAAAAGAACAATGAATGCACCTGCCCCCTTCAGGGGGGGAATAAATGCTCTTGCATCTTTTCCAATTTCCCTGAAATGTGGAATAGTGCTTGATGCATCTTGTATTTGTGCAATAAATGAAATGTCTCACACAAGCTTAAAATTATCTGTTATGCCCGTAATATCCAAAATATTTTAGTAATTCTTCTGATAGTGTTCTTTTAACAAAATATTAAACGGTGGCAAAAATCCAAAGCAAAATCAAAGAAAAGTTGCTAGAGTACTATCAGAAAAAGATATGGAAGAGTCTAGATAATATGGGCTTAAATAAGATTTAATATGTCATAACATGTCAGGTACTGTTCAAAATTAGATATTAATGTCCTTCATGGCCTGAATAACGTGCATTTACATGCAATCAATTAAATGGGTTCTGCATAAGCAGAAGAATTGACATTTGCATATCACAAAAATATATTTACAACTGAAGACATATATTGAAATAACTTTTCATTAAGTTATTCTATCACTTAGGTAGAATTCCATTATTTTTAAACTGTTAGGGACACTAAATCAGTTTTGCATTGTAATAAGAAGAACAGTCTCATGCAGACTGTCCTTTTATCATCCAGACTCACCACACAGGAATTCAAAAGATCTTGGATGGAATCCAGGTTAAAACTACTGAACTCTGTGGAGTTTCATTCCTGATGTTGATATTTTTCCAAGCGAAGTCCGTTCTGATTCTTTCCTTTGTTCAGAGTTAAAAATCCTTGTCAAGGATATATAAGCTAAGTCATCATACTCAGCCTTTTGAGTCCAGGACAGATTAGAAAGTTTAATATCAATTATAAATTGACAGCAATAATAAACCAATTCAGAAAAAAAAAATTAAATACCATGATTTTGTTCACAGAGAGCATAATTTATTCAGTATGACTGTTACAGTGAATTAAGATACAATTGCAATCAAATACAAATAAACACAAATTTAGTAGATTGGATTTGAAAATCATAGACCAATATATGACTTCAGGTAGCTCACATCAGTGCCAGGGTTATCCATTAAAGTAGCTGCTATAGAGGGGACATTCTGGACAGTGTCTCCAGAACAAACGTATTTAGGTTACTTTACATACAGTGGTATAAATCCAGCTTCTGCGAAAACAAGTTTGGGGTTTATGCACTGAATTATACCTTCTAGTTAAGTCTTATTATTAAAAATCACATCTGTTGTTCTCATAGTTATGACTTTTTAAAAGAAAGATCTTGTTCCATCTTTCCTGAAGAATGTCATCTTTTTTTAAATATCAAAAACTGTTATAACCTAGTATTAAGCCAAAGAAAAGTTTTCATTTGATGTCTTAGTTCATTCCTTCATGTGTCACTTCACTTTCAAGTTAATTAAACTTTATTTCAAGTAAAAATATTTTTTTTTGTTCCAGAAAGAGAAAAATTTAGTATAGTTTATGCAGTGTTTCAACTTCTCATACCTTGTAAGATCTCTGCATTCTCAGTGAAATAGATGATTCTCCCTATAGGTTACTGAGAAGGGAAAATTAAATTAATTTTAAATTAAAACCAGATTTAGATTTCAAAGTACTTTGAAATGTAGATGACTGTCTAGAGATCGAAAATACTTTGCCTCATGCAGTCCTGTGAAGTGAATGGAGTTTTCCCACTCTTCCCAGTCAATTGTGTGTAAGAAAATGAAAACAAGGAGTGCTATAGTCATCCAGTCACATTCTGTAATGTTTGTAAGGCAACTATTTAAAATTCGACTGATCCTTTCACCAAAAAGTAATCACATGATTTTGAAGTAGTATTTAAAATTTCAAAGACTAAATAAGAGTAAAGAATGTTTATTTTATTTTCCCAGAAATGTATACCATATCTGATTTAACACAGGTTCCAAAAGTGGGATAAAACATCTAAGAGAACCCTATTAGCTTACTGGCAGAACTCTTTGAAAGGCATTTTGACAGCATGAAAACAAATTTTTGGTGGATGTACCTGCAAGAAAATTCTGTTCTGTGGTAGAAGCTGATCGAGAGACAGCATTTGAGGCAAAAAAACCCAATCTGCAGGTAATTCTACACATGAATAACTATGTGATGAACACTTTAGAGAAATAAAAGGCCTTTTGGTGGAGAGGATGACTTTGGACCTAGATTCCTTGTAGTGTCTCTATCCCATTCCTTGGTTCAAAAATATTCTATTATCTTTAGAACTGTACTGACACAGCTGTCTTCTAACCTTAATCAATTTCAGATGATGACTTTTTTATCTGTGACAAAAGAAATTAGACATTCCTCTTACACCTCAGAGTGAGTTAATGAAATTTGATCTAGCTTGATGAACTATATTATTACCTTTGTTACATGATCTATCATTTATTTTAGAATGCTGATATCAACATTGTACTTTTTTTGTCCTAACAGTATGATTCTGTCTTCATAACTCAATAATTCTTTTGTTTATTTAGTGCAATTGTGAAATCAATTCGAGAAAAAAAAAAGAAGTCTTAAGAAAACAAGAGTTCTTTGTACTTTTAAGACAGCAAACAGGTTTTTGCAAAGTTTGTAATAATTTTTAAGCTTTTTATTTAGGACACAGAAATGTCAAAGAAATGTAACCTTGGAATTCAGAAAAAAAAATTAAATACAATGATTTTGTTCACAGAGGGCATAATTAATTCAGTATGACTGTTACAGTGAATTAAGATACAATTGCAATCAAATACAAATAAGCACAAATTTAGTAGATTGGATTTGAAAATCATAGACCAATATATGACTTCATTATTGTGTAGCTATAGCCTTAAGCATCTTAATTTAACTTTGAAGTTAGATGCGTTTGGACTAGATGATCTACAATGCCTATTTTCCCTTTTTGATCTGTTTTTCCTATGAATGTAGTAGTTGGTAATACAAACAGGGAGGAAAGAAAACACTTAAATGTACAACATCTGAAATCATCCCAGTCTTCAATCATCACTTACATTGCATACTCCATACTTAATAGAGTAAGTTTATTTTTTTTAGATGACATAAAATATTTAGTAATATTATTTTATATATATGCCTATGTATTTAAAGTCAAATTAGAATTTCTAAAATGGATAATAGACGTCCAAACGACTGTAAGCTCCAAGGTTTTCATTTCTCAACAGGAAAAAGTGTTTCACTGTAAGGAATTTCTGTAAGCGTGCAAGGAAGACATATCCAGGTTTCATGGTAATGTTCCAAGAAACATGTGAGACACTGAAAAATTATGAAAAATAACATGATTCAGATGAAAGCTCTTTATTTTGTTTTTCACACACAGATTAAAGTTCATGTTAAATATATTCAGTTTTTCTAAATATGTATAGTTACCTAGCTATCAATAGCTAAAATGGTCTTTGAAAACTGTTATCCTGAGAAATCACATTTATCTGCAGAATCCCAAATTAAATAGTTAGGACACCAGAACAGGGATTTCATAGTAGGCAGAGAATATTGATTTCCCTTTGCAGTTTTCTGTTTATAAACTATTTAAGTAAAACTCTAAAACCCTCTAGAGAAATACCAAAACCTTGTGTTTTAGCCTCCTTATCATATAACAGTGATATCTCTACTTTAATGCAATGCAGACAGAGGCAGCACTTGAATAACCTCCTCTGAGGAGCTCTGCTCCTTAAAGCAATTATATGTGATTGTAACAACTGATGTGAAGCTGAACAGGGTCAGCTGTGTGGATTTGGTCTGTTTTCCCCGAAAAGGCAGAAGTGGAGAAGCGCATCATTGAAGATGAGAAATCATTTGGCTTTCTGTAGCAGAGTCTGTACAACAAAGTTAACCTTTTATGAAAACAGTACGAAGTAATTTTATTTCCATTGGAAACTTTCTCTGAAATCAAAGTTAATTAGGCCATCTTTATCAACAGTTACTCTAAATTCCTTTTCAGAAACCTTTTGGATTTTCTCAGGAACTCAGAATCAAAAAGAAGTAAAAAGTCTTAAGATGACATAGTCTCCAGATGAGCAGCAGGTTAAAAATAATCTTCACATTTTTTCCTGCAGGAAAACAGAACGTGATTGACATTTTAATTTTGTTTTAGTAGCTCCAGCAGTTTAACTATGGAAGTCAGTGAACTTTATATGAGAGGGGTAAGTCAAATGATCCAATATTTTAAATACAATTTATTCCACTAATTAATAAATACTTTTATATTCTGGACGATTAACCCAACTGCAAGCAACAGGAAAGAGATCCACTGTTAAATCATTTTGATAACTTCATAACAAGAAGTAGTAGAATACAGTTTTCTCCCAAATTACAGTTCAGTTCTCAGGCAACTAATGCAGTATTTATATTAAGTACTTTATGCTAATGAAGTAAAGTTAAAAGCCTCCCTTAAGCTCAATACTATTTATTCCATACTCAGTTTTGTATTTTCACACCATCATATTCATCTAACATGCACAAGTAATGCAAAAGTAAAGTGTATTTTTAGGTTTTCTAGAAACCACCTTCCTCTGAATTAGAATGGCTTACATGGAAGTGTATGCCAGAAAACCACACTCCTTAAGAAAACCATAATTACATTACATGTGAATATCGTAGCTAAATAATTAGCAGAACAAAGAAGGTAAATCAAGTTAAAATTAGCAGATAAAATTCTGTTTTTCCCAGGACTTTTACTTGAAGCCAAGGACTTGAGAATTCAGTGTTATGATTTGTTTTTTACCGTCTCTTCTGCCTGACACTAGTGAAAAGAAAGACCTGTCTTTAAAGACGTAAGTTAAAAAATACCCAGCGGGAGTAAACAAACTGTCTAGAATGGTAAAAATGCAATGACTGCAATGTTATCTTCAGAAGCAAAATAAAGCATTAACCATAGTGAGAAATAAGAAAGAGATGACACACTAAGGCAGCAGGATTTCTGTCTTCCCCCAGCCAAATCCAGTCACGCGAGTGCGGAGAGGAAACCTGACAACAAAGGAAATAGCCTCTTGTAGAATTTAAAAATATCTGTAGCAGACAAACTATATCCAGCCTTATCCAAGCAAGCGTGAATTCCATACAGCGAAGCCATTTCTCCTCCTGTCTTTTGAGGCTCACTTGAAAGAGAATCTGGACGCTACTAAACGTACATGACCAGCTGCCTGAATTAAAGCAAGTTTGAAATAGAATTGAGTTGTCACTCTTCCCTCTCTTTCTCTGTCTTTTCATATCTTACTTAAAATCTTTCACATAAGTATCTTCTCTCAACAGTTTGACTTTCATAACTTTATTTTTTTTGGCTTCAAAGGAATTCACGTGCTGACGTGCAAAGTGAAAGTTACATTTATCCCTAAGCTGTTAATGTATCTCAGCATCTGCCTTCTCCTGAACTCTTAGGATTTACACTTCCTTTTCTTTTGTTATACATATAGCTGGTTTTGAAATGGAACAAGAGCTACTTTAGATTTATCGAAATGGAGACGTTTTTGTTAATTATAGATTATTTTTAAGGGACTTCAAAGGCCCAGTTTCTCAGCTGCTTAATGTTTCAGAGATTTTAATGGAAATACGGAAATTTTAAAGACCAATGGCTGCAGCTATATGTATAATATTTTATTTCACAGAAGTCTGTCTCTAAGGTAGAGTTAGGTACTTTATAAATCTTTTTAAAACAGGCAGTTAAAAGTTCTTATTAGAACGGATAGATGCGATCTATTTTGCAAAATAACTTATAAATTAGCAAATATTTATTTAACATTTATCTATGTTTTTATACTCCAAACTTTAATTGCCTTAGTTTGTTCTTCAGAGTGTTTATGTTATTTACTAGAACAAGCCTCACTAAAATTAAGTTTATGTGGAAATGCTGTAAGCAGTAATAAGCACAAAATTATTTCTTGTCAGTAAATACAAATTAAACTTGAAAAAATACACTTGGAATTGTTTATTCTTTTTCATTTTCAGAATTTTTGCTGTGTGCTTTTACTTATCCGTTTCCAAAAATTCTGTAAATCAAGGGTAATGCAGTAATTAGTGTAAAGGAATGGTTTCTACTTCTCCATGAGGTTGCTATAACTTTCCATTGTATATCATACTCTTGAAGAAAGACTTTTATATTCCCTGAGACGGCAGACAATAGTTGGCAGAAAACCATGCTACCTAGAGAAAAATACATATAAACACAAAAGCCTGTATTAGAGAAGCTATTGTCAGACTATGGCTATATTTCAGTGTGAATTTACATGCCTTGAAAGGTGAAATACATCTTTGATTTAAAATGAGCTAAAATATATTTAAGATTAGAGATTTTCCTAAACATTGTTTTTACTCTTAGAAAGACTGAGAAATTGTAACTAATAAAGGTTTAATTAAATTACAATCTCTGTTTAATTACATAATGAAGGAAAAGTGTGAGAAAATTACTCAGAATAGGGTGAATTCTCATTTGAAGTGTTTAAGGAACAAATTTATCATTGCATTAGGATCACAAAACCACAGAAAATCCTAAAATGGAACAGACCCACGAGGATCATCAAGCCCAATTCTGGTCTCCACCCAGGGCAACCTAAAAGTTAAAACATATATCTAAGGGCATTGTTCAAGCACTTTTTCAATACTGACAGGCTTGAACTCACGGCCACTTCCCTGGGGAGTGTGTTCCAGTGCTTGACCATGATCTCAGCGAAAAACTAGATTAGGAAAAAATTCTTCACGGAGAGGGTGGTTAGGCATTGGAACAGCCTGCCCAGGGAGGTGGTTGAGTCACCGTCCCTGGAGGGGTTTAAGGGGAGGGTGGATGAGGTGCTTAGGGGCATGATTTAGGGATTGGTGGGAATGGTTGGACTCGACAATCCTGTGGGTCTTTTCCAACCTGGTCATTCTGTGATTCTGTGAACATAAATTCTCACAGTGCAGCTTTAACCCATACCTTCATGTCCTATCATCAGACAACAGAGAGGAGATCAGCACTTCTATCTCTGCTCCCCATCATGAGGAAGCTGTAGACAGCAACAGGGTCACCTCTCAATCTCCTCTAAGCTGAACAAACCCAATCTATTCACTCACTTCTCATAAGTCATGCCCCCAACTTCTTTCACATTCTTTGCTACTCACCTTTGGATACATTTTATTTTTATATCCTGCTTGTATTGTGGAGCCCCAAACTGTACAGAGCACTCCAGCTGAGGCTTCACCAATGTTGAGTTCAGCAGGACAGTCACTTCTTTTGATCCATTAGTTGTATTGTGTTTAACGCACTCCGGGATACAGATAGCCCTTTTGGCTACCAGGGCTCATTGTTGGTTCACATTTAATTTGCCATTAATGAAAACCCCCAGGTCCCTTTCTGCACGGCTGCATTCCAGTCTTTTTTTCCCTACACTATATTTACATCCAGAATGACACTGTCCTAGATGAAGAATCCAGCATTTCTCTTTGGTTCATGTGATGAATAATTAAGAAGAAACTTAAGAGATACGTGCTTACAATGACAGGTCATCGAAATCTATTATTAGGGAGCAATTAAAAGTAAATTATTTGAGCTATTTCAAGCACATATTAATGAGAAAACATTTTAGACAGCTCATTTCTCCACTAAAATAAAAACTGAGAGGGCTGACGTCTTTTGTCATCCAGACACCTTCTTCTCCTAAAGGAAAAATTAGTAGCAGGTAAAAAGTAGGCACTGACATAGGATAGATGGCTGCTTACCATGAGAAACCTTCAGAAAAGTTTTGGGGCATTCCTCACGTAACGCAAGGAGCATTGTGTCATGCACCAAGCCCTCATTACTCCTGTGAACTGTTTAGGGACTTGACGCATGCTCCATCTAACCATCCCAATTCCTGATAGCAAAGCAACTTAAACAAAAGATATTTTATACTGTTCTCAGGTGATGTTTTAAAGGACTTAGTTAATGAACTGCCTCATGAAGCGTGGCCAGCAGGTTGAGGGAGGTGATTCTGTCCCTCTATCCCTCCCTTGTGAAAACCCCCAAGCCTGTGAGTTATATGGAAGAAAAGGGATATAAGTCTATTCACTCACAAGGCTGAGAACTAGATTCTGGTGGAATTCTGTTAGCATGTAGTGTTGTAACAGGGTTGTGGCTGCTAAGTGAAATCCTCCACTATCTTCCTGTGTTGTGGTTCGTGTCCTGAAGCCATTTCTGACACATGAACTGTGTTCCTTTTAATTCATTCTACAGATCTGCCCCTGTTCTGCTGTGCTGCTTGCTCAATGAAGACATATCCAAATGCAATTCAAAAGTCAGATTAAATATTTATTTGGAGAATAGATTTAATTCCAGCTTGTTAGGGAGGAAATTCCCTTAGAGATAGAAGGTGTGTGTTTGAACTTCTCAGTATGAGGCAGAGCTTAATCTGAATTCCTTTACAACTTTATACACTCTCACACTTTCCTTATAAAAGCAGAGCAGCACTTCTTCAAAGGAAAACAGTGGTAGATGCTGTGTTTCAGTGGAATCTAATTTTGTTGGTTTGCCCTGCCCAACATCCTTTCCCAAACAGAAGACCGTAGTAAATACCTTGGGAAGAGTATAAGAGAGATGAATGGTAGCTCTTCCCTCATTTGAAGCTATTTCACACCTTTGATCATTCTTACTGCCCTTCCCTGGGCACTTAGCAGGCATAATATTTTTGAGGACTTAAAAGCAAGAATAGCGCAGAGTATAAAAAGCATAACAGATACCATAACTTTAAATAAAGACATAAGGATAACTCTATCACATTCCTCTTCCTAATAATTTCTAATATCCCATCTGCTGTCAACTTCTACTGTGCATGGAGTTCATATATTTTTTTTCTCACACTGTTTGTTACAACACCAAGATTTTATTCCTGAAGCACCGGTTAACGTACGTTGCTGCATAGATAAAGTTAAGTTCTGGGGAGGGAGCTCTCTGTACATCATTTCACATTCATCTACACTGACTTTCTTCTGCCATTTCAGCTCCAGCGGATGCAAGAAGCCCTTTTGCAGTTTCTCACAGGTTTTTTTTTTCTTACTTTCAACACTTTACATTGTTAGGACACTTTTTCACCTTACTTCCCGTACCTTTTCCCAAATCATAAGTGAAGACCCTAAAAATTACAAGTTCAGTGCAAATCACTGTTGAAAAACAGAAACATCTATTCCTATATTTTACAGGCTTTTATGCTATTACTTATCCAGGTAATGACCTTCCCTTTTATTCCAAGAAGCTTAGGTTCTTAGCTATTAGTGGCCCTGTTAGACAACATTTAATTTCTTTAAAACTCTTTTTAGAATGTTTTTTATTTCAGAGAGAAATACAGAGTTTATTTTGACAGGTAATCTTACAGAGCATGCAGATTCATCAGTAGTACAGTCCATTAATATCTAACTTGCCTGTCAGTCTGTATCATTATCAGCAGTAGCATCTGCTACTAAACTACATAGAGAGCACTGCAAATTTAATGAACAGGTGTTTATTTAATATTGAATTTATTTTAAGGTGTTCTGTTATCAATTGATATGCTTCCAGCAACACTAAGATACTTCAGGAATAAAAATATCAGGTACTAAATGAGAATTCTGTCTCTAATGAATGAAAAGACTGGAACAGGTCAAATTCACTCCTTAGCAACGCTGGTTATAAAAAGTTTTCCTAGCAAATACACAAAAACAAGGCAACAAAAGTAGTAGCTACTAATAACAATAACCCTTCATTTCACACTCTCTCAACATAACCCAGACACTAAGAATGCCAGGGGGAAATCTGAACTCTTTTGAGGCTGTAGAAGAACCACAGAAAGCCATTATTAACCTTTATGCAACACTCCTTTATGACCCACAGCAAAAAATATGCAAGACCATTAACTCAGCTGTATAACTGGATGAAACTTGCACACTGAACTGTAATGAATCTTCATTCCTGTTGTGTCCAGAGCATGTTACAGAAAACTTTGGAAGTAAAGATGAGAATAGACACAGAAATATTTTTCGGATGTGCATTTTTTCCATCCTCCTCTTTTTCCAACAGTATTTCCTCCTCAGCTTTTCTTTCCTTCACATCCGTTTCCTTATATAAGTTTTCTCAATGCTAGCCCACAAGATAAGCGATGACTAGCTTTCTTGCAACAGGAATGTTGTTCATAATTTATAAAGTATTGACACTGAAAGATATGAGGAGAAAGAGAAGGGAAGCAAGGGAAGAGAATCACAGGAGAATGAAGAGTAGTCTACGATAAAACAGTCATTCTTCTTAAGCTAATGGAAAAAACACGGTGATAAAATAATGATGTACTTGTAGCCCATTTTTTGACATTTTGCAATAAGACATAGTAGGAACTAGCAGTGTAATTTAAAATATTAATTAAGAAGAGGAGAGGATGGAGGAGAGACAAGCCCAGGGCCACCTGGTGGTACTGACAACTTAGATGGGGACTGGGAACTACTCAACCCCCATCAGTGCAGCCAACTCTGAAATGCCAACTCCTGTCACCTTCACTTCATCTCTGCTGCTGTCAGCACTGTGCTTCTTCCAAGATACAGTAGCCTCCTATTTTCTCTCTCTCTTTTCTGATTGCTATTGGAGTTTATACTTCAGGGAATAATGCCACATTATTTTTCATTTTGTGAGTAATCACTTGTCTCTTTAAATCAACTTCAGGTGACAGCTCAGGACTTTCACACCGTGAAGCTCCCACTAACTTGGTGGAAAATAAGGCTTACATCCTACTGCTTAATTAGGTTTTTCAGTAGCTGCTTTATGGGAGAAGCCTCACAGAAGTCTCCTTGTAAGCACCTGTCTCCCTCATCCTGTTACTGCTGTTTTCTGTGTGGAAGCACGTTCCTCTGGCTTGTTTTGCTTTACTCATTCACAGCGCACTGGTTTTTTTACAGTTATTACTGACTTTTGAAACAATTAATTGCAGTGAAAGAATACCGTATTTCTGCAGGGTTTCTTTTCCCTCCTAGGATGTATGGATAATTCAGGTTGGGAAAATCTAAGATCTTATTGTTGAATATGTCGAATGAGATAAAAAAATACTGTTAAGGAAAGGTAAAAAACATACAGTTCCATTTAAAAAGTACTTGCAGGGCTGTCATTCCTTCTCAGAACAAGGGAAGATGAGGAAGTTGAAATCTGACAATTGAGGAAATGCAAAATGAAACTCTGGATGTAGCTGGGTAATTAGCAGGCAGACAGGAATCAAGTTCTGCTGGTCGGAGAGTGTTAAGCTTCATGCGCTGCCCCTGCCTGAGGCCATGCAGCGAGTTCCAGGAACTGGCTGGAGCAAGAAAAGTTCAGCCAAGAGGACAGGTATTCAGGCCAAGTAACTAATCAAGGGCAAAGTGTTTATTATGATTAGGCAGACGGAGGAACCTCCTCTAGACCTCTATTGCATGTCATTTTCTGTCTGATGTCGTTGATTGGTAGTTTACACATTAAGACCCTTCTAGTCAAGCTTCAAATAGGTAGTAAAGGTGAAAGTACACGATTCCTGCTTTTATTTCTTTAGAAATCCCAGAGGATCCTCTGGAGTCAAAGAAGGAGTGAGAAATATCACACATTACTAAAAGCAGGTTCAGTAATTACTGTATCCTTTTCGAATGGCTCATGAAGAGGTGTACTTGTCCTGTTTTCAGTTAATGAGTGTTTGAGGCATCTGAGAAGATGAAAGGGGAATGAAAGTAACTTAACAACAACAACAACAAAAGTAGCATCATTTCTGCAGATAAAAGAGAGAGAAGAAAGAGAGGAACTGGTGGTAGAGCTGAGAAAGGAGGGAGTGAAAGGGTCATAGCTGGTGTAGATCAAGGGGAAGAAATCTGCAGGTGCATTGGGGATAAAATCCATGCAAAGTAAGAAGTACAAGAGGAAATAAACTAACTGGTGAAAGATGAAAAAGGAATAGCAAAATGGGAGGATTATTGAATGGTAAAGCTTTACTGGAGAGGGAAATATTTGTTGAGTTAATCAGAGCAGTCGCTGGCAGCAGATACCCTGTGTTAGAGGTATTGGGTTAGGTCCATGAGGTCTGTGAGGACAGAAAGCACACTGGGTCTCACTTCATTGCATGGGAACAGATGTAACTGAGTAGAGAAGCTAAGTATAATGGTTTTATGGAGAAACATGGCATCTTTTGTAGGCTTCTTCCTTTGGGCCCTATCTTCTCCTTTTTCTAGGAGGTTGGTGTCCTGGCCAAAAGAGTACCGACTCAGGGAATTCTACTTAATTTAATTTACTGACAGTTAAAACAAACTTTTGATGACTGACATGAGTGACACGAGCTGTCAATGTGCGCTCGCAGCCAGATGGCCAACGGTATCCTGGGCTGCATCAAAACAAACAGGGCCAGCAGCTGAGAGATGTGATTGACCCCCTCTACTCTTCTCTTGGGAGACCCCACCTGGAGTACTGTGTCAGATTCTGGAATCCCCAACATAAGAAGGATATGGAGCTATTGGAATGGGCCCAGAGGGGAGCCACGAACATGATCAGGTGGCCAGAGGACCTCTGCTATGGGGACAAGCTGAGAGAGTTGGGGTTGTTCAGCCTGGAGAAGAGAAGGCTTCAGAGAGAACTTAGAGCAGACTTCCAGTATCTGAAGGGGATCTGCAAGAAAACCATGGAGGAACTTTTTACAAGGACATGTACTGTTAGGATGAGGGGGAATCGCTTTAAATTGGAAGGGGGACATTTAAATTGGACATTAAGAAGAAATTCTTCAGGATGAGGGTGGGGAGATACTGGCACAGGTTGTCCAGGGAAGTTGTGGCTGCCCTTTTCCTCAAGTGTTCAAGGCCAGGTTGGATGGGACCTTGAGCAGCCTAGTGTAGTGGAAGGTGTCCCTGCCTGTGGCAGGGTGTTTGGAACTAGAAGATCTTTAAGGTCACTTCCAACCCAAACTATTCTATCAATCTGTGATCTCTTGAGAGATATGAAAGTTAACATTTATCCTATTTGAACATCTGTAGCCACCTAGGAGAGAAATTCCTCACAGCCTGCATTGATTTCCTCATTCTTACAGTTTGCTCCAGTCCTCTAATTCTCTATTAAGAGTCACTTTGACAAACTTAAAATGAAACCACATTCTGCATATTCATATGTAAC
Source organism: Clamator glandarius (assembly GCA_033459285.1). Taxonomy (NCBI): domain Eukaryota; kingdom Metazoa; phylum Chordata; class Aves; order Cuculiformes; family Cuculidae; genus Clamator; species Clamator glandarius. The sequence goes on from JAUNZM010001289.1 coordinate 32,145, forward strand.
AACTTATTTATAATAACATGTTGTCTTCTTCATGAGTCAAAGCCTTTCCTTTCTACTTAGAGCATGATTAACAAAGCTAAACATATACTCTTCACTGTTTATAAGCAGAACAAACAGGAAAACAGTGGAGGAGACACATTCTATATCACCTGGTTATTACACAAAAAATGATGAAAAACAAAACGAAAAGCAGATACAAAATATTAAACGTACTTATGCACACACAGACAGAATCACACCCAGTTTTAATAACATCTGACTCCTGTTCCCACCTTTGGCTTTTTTTTGACTGTCTATTGTAAATCATTCTGAGGAAGAAATAATAAAGCTTATTTTTATTTAGCATAGAAGGTCTAGCAAAATGAAAGTGGAAAGAGCATTTGAAAGGCTCTCAGAGTCTGCAGTGCTGCTTTTAGAGAACCTTTGCAAGTGTTTACAGAGACAACCACCACCTAGGCTTCGAATCCTCATCCTTACAGCAGCAGGGAAACTCATAACTCTCTTGCCAGGCTTCTTTAGCATCTGCGTGTCTGGCTTTCACAGTGTGGTATATTTTTGAAATTTCAAGTTTTAAAAACGCTAAAATCACACAAAGGAATTCTGTGTTCTAGATCTGACCACTGAATTCCTTCAGTCCACTATGCCTAATTCTGACAAATTTTAAAGTTATTGTATTACTTTCAAAGACTACTGAAGAACTCCTTTAAATATTTTTTTTCAGCTCAGGTTTTCAGCACAAGCACATGTAATTGTAGGAAGACTTGACGCATTCACTTTTGTGATAAACAATGAAATCTAAATTTTTAAGCAGCTAATACCTCCGATTTAGGATTATCATCTTGAGAATCAGGGAACATATTTTTACATTTCTGAATTAAAAATAATTCCTTGTAGTTGTTTAAAGATAAGTAGTCAAATATTTGGAGCTCCAGATAGGCTTGTAAAAATATAAGCTGATATTTGTATGATATTGCACATAATATTACACTTTGGCATAGTTTTTTCTGATATAATACATCTTTATATTTCAAAATGATGAAATGCTATCTGTTGTCATGGTATGAACACCTTCTAAGCCCACATATTGACAGAAATAGTGGAGTTCTGAGAGAAATTCACAGAACATAGACTTTTCTCCCTCTTTTAATGTTAAAAAAATCTGTTAAGTATACCATTTGTTGGGCATTTGTTGTTCTGTTCTGTTCTATATGAATATTTCATTACTTTTAAATAAATACTAAAAATAAATGAAGACTAGAATGAAATAATTTTTGAAAATTATTCCTTCAACTGTGCTGCAATTATAGTAATCTCAAGTAATATGCACTTACTTATGTGTAGACACCGAATTTGGACTTTTTAAGAAGAAGAGCACCAGGGAAGATTTAGACAGGATATTGGGAAAAAATTGCTCTGCCAAAAGGGTTGACGAGCGTTGGAAGAGGCTGCACAGGGAAGTGGTTGGGTCACTGTCCCTGGAAGTTTTTAAAAGATGTGTGGATGAGGTGCTTAGGGACATAGTTTAGTGATGGACTCGGTAGTGTTTGATTACGGTTGGACTCTATGATCTTAAAGATCTTTTCCAATCTAAATGATCATGTTATTCTATGATGTATGTGTCTTCTCACACAAAGTTCATACTTTATTTCATAATAGGTTCATATCTGAGCAGCACAAGGCAAGGTCTAAAATGAGTAAAATTATAAATTTCTACTATTTCATATACTTATAAAAAACAAAACCCCCACTATCTTCATTTTTAAGAATGAGCACATTTATAGCTGTGATGAACAACTCTAAACCAATGAGTTTGCTTCTATCCAGCATTTTAGTATGGAAGTGCTACGTATCTGATACTTCCACTACTGATATTCCTTAGCAGAAAGCACAGGTCTTGCCAATCAGTATGAAAACAAGAAATTAGTGGGCCTGGATTTCAAATCTAAAGCTTCATAATCAAGTTCTACCTATGCCAAGGAAGGAACAGCTAAGACAGACTCCAGTGATGGAACAAGTCTTTATATAGTTTGAATGGTACCAAGTCTGCCTCAATATCCAAACTAAACAGCTGAACACTGAGGTCTGCAAACATCTTTAATACTAGCCAAAAATGAAAAGAGGTTTGCATTTACAAAGTAGTGTAGCATTTCCTGATCTATATTGATTCATCAAAAGTCATTGAATGATGCCTAAATATGAAACATTACTGCTTAAATAGCGCTATTATGTGCTCTACCGTCTGTGTCATTATATGAATGTCTCTACTGCCACCTACTTGTGTTAGGGCTGGGAAATTTTCTTCCCACCTTTGAAAAGCTGTAAAGAGAATATCATGAATTACAGATGACTTCTGTAAACTTTCTATTTAAATTTCACCTCTATTCTCTAAAAAAGGGGGAAAAAAATAACAAAACCTATAGAATCAATAGAGACAGCAAATGAAAGAAATACCAGAAAACTTCCAAAACTGTACAAAAGGGCAATGTTTTTCTACTTCCTACCAGGTAAAAAGCATCTGCATTTAATTGTAGTGTTGCACAAAAGTTATAAGTCTTGGCTTACCACAAGCCTTCAGTGATACGTCTCATCAACTTCTCAGTCTTTCAGCAAAATCATAGCTGTATACATAGAAAAGATGAGTTACTTATATAGGGAGTTAGTTATGTAGATGAGTAAAAGGTAATCTCAAATAGGAATGTAAAATAAAAGAAGCTCTACGATCAATGATGAATCAGGTGATACAAGTGCATAATACTTCTCATTTCTTAAAACCAGACAACTTGAAAGAACATAGTGAAGGACAACACTGAGAAGGAAGTGATGTGAGAAGATAAAGTAAAATTCAGGAGAGGATTTGGTACACAAGTGGGAACAACACTGTTGACTGGGCCTGATCCCCCAGTTCTCTTGCATGTGCTTCATGACATCACTCAAGATCACCTGCTCCATGACTTTCCCTGGCACTGAGGTCAGACTGACAGGCCTGGAGTTCCCTGGATCCTCCCTGCGCCCCTTCTTGTAGATGGGCACGACATCAGCCTCCAGCCCAGTGGAACATGCTCTTGAATGTTTTGTCTCTATAAGAACAAAATAGCTGAGCATCTTACAAGGTTTAAGAATCCAGTTAACTTTTAGGTTCAGCTGTTCTTTTAGCCGTGATTTATCTTCCCCATCCCACTTAAGTTGGTTACTAAATTACACAGAAAAGGCAGAATAGCTAAGGATCAAATATTCCAACTTCAGGATTCTGTATCAAATACAACAGTAGCTTAGAAAACAGTGTTATTCAATACAAACTAAAACTCTTGCTTACTGTAGTATGTTATATAATCAAGAGTCAGAAATTCTAACTTGAAGGATTTATTAAGACTTCCATAAACCACAGTATTATAAAGCTACCATGTGTCTTATATGCTAAATCAGCCGTTTCAATTCCATTTGTAGCTTTAGCGCTCCATGAAAACATCCCACTCAAATCAACTGTGCAGAAATCCCAATACAGTGAATGCTGTGCCTGTCTTTCTTTGAAATACTTAACTAAACATTGAATAAAAACTGAGCAGATGTTCTTGTTTTTTCCACAGTATTTTACTGGACTGAAGCTGCATGGGGCCAGAAAAACTGTTGATTAAGGCAGCTGTGAGTGCCCCAAGCAAGAGGGGGAGTCTTAACAGATGCAGAATAACTCATCTGACCTCATCATTTCAAGGACTCATGGGTAATACTACAAGAGTATGAGAAACTGCAAGCAGATAATTCAGATTTCTCTAGCTAGTGAATGATCTCTTGCAGAAGCTGCCAGCTGGCACGAGCTGTAGCAATATGAACCTGAACTGTCGTAAACAGTGATGCAGACCTACTGTCAGAACTGGGCAACAACAGTGGATTCCCTGAAGACTTTCTGATGGCTTTTTCTTTGTCTTAACTAAATGTTTTCAGAATACAAAAATAAAACTTTCAGTATTTCTCAGGATCCTTTGTATTTTTCTCATCTGCTACAATTCGTCAAAATCATTTTTTTCCTGCATTTGGCCAATTATGCAATTTTTGACTAATAGCATAGTAGCCATGCCCTAAGAAATGAAAAAATCTCCACTACTAATCATAGAATCATAGAATAACCAGGTTGGAAGAGACCCACCGGATCGTCAAGTCCAACCATTCCCACCAATCCCTAAATCATGCCCCTAAGCAACTCATCCACCTTCACCTTAAACACCTCCAGGGACGGTGAGTCAACCACCTCCCTGGGCAGACTGTTCCAATGCCTATCGAACCTTTCTGTGAAGAATTTTTTCCTTATCTCAAGCCTGAACCTCCCCTGGCGGAGCTTGAGGCCACTAATACTGCAGGATAGAAAGTAAATGGACGTTATAGAGGAAAGGGTGATGGATGTCATATTAAGTAACCTAAGTTCGATGTTTAAGTATGTATAAGCCAATATTCAGCAAGAAGTCCCTGCCCCATGTCAAGAGAAGAGTGTCCTCACACCCTGTTAAACAACTAGACACATAATATGATACAGATTTAGGTGTTTAAGGTGAGGGTAGACGAGGTGCTTAGGAGCATGATTTAGGGATTGGTGGGAATGGTTGGACTCAACGATCCAGTGGGTCTCTTCCAACCTGGTTATTCTGTGATTCTGTGATTCAGACGGTAGGCAAACATCTGTTCTGATGTCCTTACCTGTTCCTTGCTCCAGCCCAACATCTCTTTTCCTTTCTGCACATAGCAAGCTCTGTCAGCATGCCAGGACAGAGTGTATGTAAGGAGGAAAAGAGCTGCAGAGGCAAATTTGATCTGTTCTTCCCTCAGAGAAAAAGGAAATTCTAAGAAGCAAAATTATAGGGAGAATAACTGCAAGTTTCCATAGTTAAAAGCTGTATGTTTCTAAGCTGACTTTTGCAGGGATCTGCCAGCTAGAGAACTCTTTAATTCTCTTTGATTTCAGCTAACAGACTTAGCTAACCTTATCCTAAATTCAGATTTACACTTTTTTGTTATTGGGTAAACGCAAATATTAAATTCTGTCTGTTTACTAAGTAAAGCTGGTTTTCAATATTAGCTTATATGCTTAAAATGAAACCAACTTATAGCACCTCAAAGCGTACACATTGAGATTGGATGTGGCACTATGAGTACATGAACTTGTTTCTCACGTACAGCAAGAGAGAAGCCAAATCCAACTGTCCCAGCTGGGTCCCCGGTCCCTCAGGTGACCTTGTTAGCAGCCTCCCTGCTGACTCAGTCCCTTACCCCATGCTCCCTAGTCCCTCTCTGTCTGATAAATATCAGGTATCCTAACAAAGCACCAATTGTCAGCAGGGAATGTGAAACATTGCTTGTCTTCATTTTATGCTTTGAACACGTTGTTTGTTTCATTACTTTTCCTTCTTCCCAGTCATTACCTGCCTTCATGTCATCCTGTCTTCGTTCTTCCCTGATATTTCATGTTTCATTGCTTTCCTTTCACCCTCTCTCCACGCTCTGCTAAGCACTTTGGCTGCAACTCCCTTAAGGAGATACTTTCTCCTCTTTTTTAGGTTAATAACCATTTTGCCAATCCATTTTCAGTTTCACTGGGTGCATTGGAATTAATAATGATTTGTCATATCTGCATGTTTCTACTCTATCACTGACTGCATGGAGAAAAAATATTATTTACTTGAAGATAAAAACTACAATAAAATACATATTTTTATGTGTATCAAATAAATTTTACTCCACTACCTGCAGAATATATTTTCATATAATCTCATACCTGTGCAAAATGCTCTGTGCAAATGTGCCTTAAAATCTACGTTGTTCTTAGGCTGAAATACATAGAAAATCACAGATGAATATGGTAAATGTGCAAACCATTTTGAAAGGATCAGACGTACGTCTTGCCTGTATACACACAGAGGTGAAAAAGGAGGCAATAGTTTGTTTACCACTTTTTTTCTTCCCATCTTCACCTTCTCTTGGCAGCACATCACACTCAAAACAGGACATGGAGCAGGTTCAGTTTCTCTGCAGCTGTTGCTGATCTCCTGTTGGATTCAAGTCAGTTCAGTCTCTTCTCAGTGGTATTTATGTTCCAAAATAGAAGACTTTTAATGTATGTCACATCCATAAAATGAGAATATTTAGGACGATGCTACACCCTGTACTTCCTGAGTCTTATAAACTTTCCTAGAATTCAGCCTTGCTGGAAGATTTCTTTAAGAATTTCTTCCTTTCAAGCAGATAATTATATTTTTTCAAAAGAAAATATTTGTTGTACCGGCACAGATCAGTTCAAATATAAAATCAGCTTTTATCTCAAGTTCATTCTTTAAAAAGTTCTATTACACATATTTTTAGTTTGAGCCGTGTTCGCTTTCTCAGTATTTCTTATGAATGAGGCTGTGTCTGTTAATTATTTTTCACAGGCAAATATCACGGCTGAAAATTTATTGGAGGAAGGGATGCTAACACCTCATTGCCAAAGCTCTATGTTATCCTAATTTTCCAGGGATTTTGTCTGTAATTAGTATATTCCTGTGTCAATAAATCATCTGTGTTTTCTTTCTGAAAGATAATTTCAGCCCAAAGAGAGATTTTAATAAATACTTTTTGAGTACATGATATATTGCTAATGAAGATGATATATTTTGAATAAAGAAAAAAAAGATGTATTATGAAAACCTTGCTGAAATACAGGTAATAAATATTGCACTGAGAATACAATTTTTCAGGTGCTCAAAGGTTATTATTAGATTCTATACCCCCTTCACACAAACCAAGCTCATCCTCTGCAATTCCACAGGTTTCTTCATGTTCTACTGAATCCAGTGGAATTTAGGACACTAACACCTGTAGGAGCCACACCAGGCTGTGAGTTTTTAAGGGAAAGGCATCTAACTTGATTTTACATGTCAGCAGGTTGTTCCTCATGATGCCAGATCCAAAATAAAAGCAGATTGTCCAAGGAATATTTGGAAGAATTTCTTCTAGTAGAAAATAGAATGAAGTAAAACCCTGTATGTAGGTCAGTGTGTTTGTCAGGGAGCTGCATGAGAGGTGAGCCAAGATCTTAGTCATATGGTTATAAAATATAAGATAACATCAGAGTGAGAGACTAGATATTAAAGCAATTACAAAAGGCCAGATAATTAACATCATGACCTATATATTACACAATTTGAAATTTCCTAGAATCTTAAAAAGGAGGAATATTCCCAGTGATCACATGTTAAAGGAAGAATTTGACGCTCAGTTCAATAATCTTGGAAATAAATAACATAAAATGAAGTAAAACTCACTTCTAATACAAATTCCTTAATCCAGCAAGTTTAAACCCAGGGGTTTTAACATTAACAGCAGTTAGCTGAGGTCAAAAACTGAGGCTGGAGTTCTGCATTTTGCAAAAATGCTCCAGCAGGTTTTCTTAATGGTAAATAAAGTATTTTCAACCCAAATCTATACTCTTTTGAGAGTACCTACAATCTATCAGCCATTGAAATGTAGACTGCAAAATTTCATTAAAAGAGGCTATTTGAACATCGTTGTACTCTGATCTTGGAAATTTTATTGATTCTGAACAAAAACAAATTTTCTTCCAATAAAATATAACAAAACACTTACTAATTTTCTTTCTTTTAATATCTGAGACATATGGTTTAGAATTAAAATGCTTTCATTCCACTCTTCCTGTTATTTTTCAGATATAGTCTTCACACATTATTTACTAGGGGCTAATTAAGCCATGTGCTGAATAGCAGCATTGCACCACAGATGACTCAGTTAAATAATTAAGCAGTTGCAGTATTTTAAACACCTCTTTCAGTCCCAGCAAGTCAGATGAAGATAATGCTTACTATCCTACTTAAACATTATCTTACTTAAGTGTAGTTAGCATAGGTTATGTAAGACAGGTATCTTGGTTTGTAAGAGCAACTCAACTCCAAATAATTATTTGCCTGATGTAATAATCTTTTAATCAAATATGACATTGTGCTGAATAGTGAGGCAGTGCTCAGACCTCTCAGTAAGAGAGAGTTCCTTTTTTTTCAGGTGTCCATCAGCTCCAAAATTCACTTTAATAATTTCTGACAAAAGTATTGTGCTTACATAAAAGCTTGGCAAAAGCACCTTAAAATTTACAGTCCAAATTAAGTTTGCCTCTTCATTTTTTCACTTAGTGCAGGCAAGTCTAGCTGTGTTAAGTATAGGTTGTCAATTTTTGCCTTATTTCTACCTGGGTCATAAGATCACAAACAATTTGAACTATAAGCGATCTGTATTGCTGGAAAGTTCCATGTTCTTAGCTATGAAGTGCTTTAAAATGAACTGATAGTAACAAAGAAGTGCACTCTCCTTTCCATTATCTGCTTTTATATAACAATTAAAGTATTTTTTTTTTCATTCTTGTTTTCAAATGTTTCCTGATTCACAAAAACAGGTAATTTGGCAATTCTAAATACCCTTTGCAATTTGAAGAAGAGATTAACTCTTGAGTCAGTACTCCAATACTCTTAGTACTAGTAGTTGTTCTACACAAACAAAAAAAAAGGAGAAATATGTTAAAGTATTAGTAAAGTATTAAATACATAGTTCCTCTATAGAACCAAAGTGATATGAATGTAAACTGTTTTATACTTCCTCTACTTGAACTTGAATACAGATTCCCACTGAATTTTGCATCTTATACAGATATATATATTTACTATAAAAAGATATTTCATTCCAAAAGACAGTACCTAGCAGAAATATTTCACAATGGTTTTCTTCTTACAGCTTCCTAGAGCTCTATCAGCCAAGCTAGAGAAAGTAATCATTACATCTAAAAGCAACTCAAAGAATTTACATCTTTGTAAATTGAATCTTCTAGGAGACTGCCTCTTGTTGAAAATCAGCATACATGCCAACCTTTGAAATAAAGCAACTAACACGAATGTATTTGTGACAGAAGCGTATTTACATTTATTTATAATTATTATTTGTATTTGCATGAACCCTTCCATTTGCTTGAAGGCTCTTGCTTACTTCATTGACATAAAATCCATTTCAGACATCAAAGCGGTTACCATGCTTATAAAAGGTTAGGTGATAGCTTCATTATTTCGAGGTAGTCATAGCTTATAAGGAAAACTTTCAGTAGTTATGCCAATCCATAATTACAGATTGGGACAACCTTCCACTGTGAACTTAATTTGCTAGAGTGTGAATAGCTGTGTTATCTTGTACTACAAGGCTTAGATCAAGAAAAAAAATTACCTCATTCTTTTTCCCACCATAAAAAATCATATAAACTTACTTTTTGCCCTTTTGCCTCTAAGGAAGAAAGTTTCAATTCAGTCAGTGTGGGAAGAACTGAAGAGGAAACTTCTGCTTCTCAAGTGATGCCTTTTCTACATAATAATCGCCACAGCAAATAACGTTCAGGTGTTTTCACCCTCATCAAGAACGTGGTACTATGGGGACAGCAAGAGTGTTAGTGGCCCAGTCAAGATGCCAGTGAACACTGTCAAGTAGCCAGAATATTTTGCCTTCACTTCTCAGGAAAAAGCCAAGAAGAAAAGATTTAGCAAACAAGAGTGTGGAAAACCTTCATGGTATGGAGATAATGTACCTCACTCAGAGCAATAGCCTCATCCACCCCTCTGGGAATCACTGGAACAAGGCTAAGCTTTTCCTTTACAGTATAATGAACATCAAGTGCCTGGAACATTTGCATCAAATAGTTTCCTATTTGATTCTTTGCTTACTGAAATTAAATATATCCCTCGTCTCCAGAAATGCCCTCCCAGTGCAGACAGAGATATTCACTGCCAGCCTGACTATTTTATAATTAGGAAGAGAAAAACAGCGAACTACTGCTACAGCTGGGAAAGAAAAAAATGCCACAGTGGGAAAAAAATAGAAAGCCAGTCCTTTGGCATGTTGATAAGGAACTTACCTTCATGTGTAAGTCCCAGACTTTGTGATTAGCTTATAACTGCTCTTTCATGTTACATTAAAGGACAGATGAACATTAAACAGTACACAAAATACAAATAATTAAGGCCATCTTTAACTGTTACAGATACGATTAAGTTCTGCATATTCGGACCACCTCAAGGATTAGACCTATAGGGGAATTTAGGCTGGAAATACTTAGCTTCTGAACCTTGATTTAGTGTAAAATAGCAAGGAGCACACCAGGATCAATCCAGCACTGACTGGCAGAAAAGTCTATACATATCAGGTAACAAACCTAGTCAACTCAAGATTATGAACAGAAACAGTAAGTTTCCTGCAGGGTTTGAAAGTTACTAGGATTATGCAGTATCCATCACAAAATTCTCAGAGTTTTACTTTTGGGAATCGAGTGCCAAAACTTTTGCCTTCTGTATCAGATAACCCTTCTACATCATATTTCTATTTTGCTCATAGTAATTAAATATACTTGTTTTATAGGAGCATATGAATTTCCACTGTGTAGTTGTTCTACACCAGATCTCAATGAATACTGTTTGTCATTCCTTCTGCATTGATATTTTCTTTGGCAAATGGCCTCAGTCAGGGATGCAGAAATGCGTGCATGTTAGTATTCAGCTAATGTGCAGTTGGGACCTCTAATAACTCTTGCTATTATATAATTGGCTGAGATCACCTAAAGGAAAGAAACAAGATCATAACAAAATCTTCAGTATTCTCTCTGTCTTATAATGGTCATGCTCCAAAGATTGAATTCCTTGTTAGAGGCTCTGAAGTGGCTGTTGAAGACTGTTGTGGCATTTTTTATGATATTTGAATTTGAACAGCTTCTAGCTGTTCTAATTGTTCCACCTGTATGGAAAAAAACAATTAAAGAAATGATGGCCTAAATAGATCAAAAGGAAATTAAGAGATGAGCAGACATTAGAAGATGAAGTTGCTACATGTCCCTCAGCCAGAATTACACTGTATTTTTAGCTCAGGGTTAACATCCAGTGTCTGAGATTTAAAGCCAGAAACTACTGCAGATAATGGATTAAGTTTAGTGCTATATTTCAATACGTTAGAGCAGCAAGGATTCCTGGAGATACATATCTCAAACATCAAACATGTTATAGCTTTAATAAAATTTGAAGTTGCATGTTCAGAAAGAGGAATCAGAGAACACTGGAATCATGAAGGAGGTCTTCTAAAAGGAAATGGTATGTAATGGTGACATTTCTTTACACCATAAGGAATTTCCCTGCTTTACACGCAACACCTCGGTTTCTAGATATTATTTTGTTTTATTAATTTCTGCAACCAATTCATATTTATCACTGAATGTTTTTATTCCAACTCTATAGAGCACTGATAGATAGTCTGCCTTAATTATGCATTATGAAGCAAACATACATGCATCTCAGATGTATGATGGCTAGAAACGAACGTATGAAAAAGAACAGGTTGCTCCAATAGCTAATACAGTCTACCAGGCACCATCAATGGCAAATCTTCACAGGAGAGAAGAACAGGGGAAAAAAAAGTATTGTTGGTTAAAAACTTGGACAGGTGTGGCTAATTATTATATTTTAAAAAAATAGATTTAAAATTCAAAATAATGTGGTAGCAGACTTAATTACTAGTATAAACAAGCAACAGAATAGTAACAAAGGCTCATCTGTGCATGTTCACTTTATTTGATCCTTAGGCTGGGAACACTTTCTGTTTTCAGCCCTGCATTACTGTCCTGCACAAAAATTTTATTGCAGTGCTAGAGAGTCAGAAAACCAGGCAATACAAATGAGCATATTAGCACATTACATAACATACGTTGCAATCCAAAGACAAAAAATTTTAAAGCTTAAACAAGATCATCCAGAAAGAACATGAAAAGATGTGGAAGAAATTCCTCCCATCTGAGACATCAAAATAAAGAATGAGCCAGGATGCCGTTAAAATATTTGAATAGGTCATCTTTCTACAAAGACCTTCCATGATAAAAACTGCAAGTATTGTATGAAAGAACAGTCTTCTGCACCCATTTAGGTGCTGGAAGGCCTCAATAAGGTCTCTCTGGAGCCTTCTTTTCTGCTTGTCTTCACAGGAGAACAACTCCAGCCCTCTGATTGTCTTTGTGACCCTCCTCTGGACTCTCTCCGCCAAGTCTATAAGCTTTTTATGTTGAGGGATTCAGAGATAAACACAATACTCCAGGTGGGCTCTCACGAGAGCAAAGTAGAAGGGGAGAATCACCTCCCTTGACCTGCTGGTCACACTTCTTCTGACGCAGCCCAGGATACAGTTGGCTTTCTGGGCTGCAAGCACACATTGTCGGCTCATGTTGACCTTCTCATCAACTAACACCCCCAAGTCCTTCTCATCAGAGCTGTTCTCAAACCATTTCAAATCCAGCTTCTATTTGTGCTTGCCATTGCCCCAACCCATGTGCAGAACCTTGACCTTGTCCGTGTTGAAATTCATGAGGTTTGCATGGCCTCATCTCTCAAGCCTGTCAAGCTCTCTCTGGATGGTATCCCTTCCCTCCAATGTGTTGACCACACTACACAGCTTGACATTGTCAGAAAACCTGCTGAAGGTGCACTCAATCCCACTGCTCATGTCACCAACAAAGATATTAAAAAGCACCAGTCAGCACCAGTCTCCACTTGGACAGCCTCCACTTTAGATCAGGTATAAGGAAGAAATTCCACGTTATGAGAGTGGTGAGGCACTAGAACAAGTTGCCTAGAGAAGCTGTGGATGGAAGAACAGTGGAAGGAAAAAGTCACGTTCCAATATATCTGGAGAGATATTTTTCCCCACTTTTTAAGAGGCATTTGTGGAAAAAAAAAGGAAGACAAAGCAGAATTACAGTTTTTTCTAAGTTCCTATTTTTATTGTCATTCAGGCAAAGAAATTCTCAGCAAATATCTGGTAGAGATCATTGAAACTGTGTAAAAAAAAAAAAAAAATCACTGAGTAGTGACCACTCTACTACAATATCCAGGTAAAGATTTCTTCTACCATACTCAGAATTAACATATAACTAACACAGCTGGTACTTTCATAGCCAACATCTGACACAACATCTGTTCAAAACCCCCGGAAGGTTACTCAGTCTCATAACAATGCAAAGAGGGGTGAACTACTGTGATACTACTGAAATACTATTGCTACAAGACTGAAAATCCTGCAGCATATAATTATGTATCTTACCACAAAACCCCACTAACAATTGCTACTAAAAATGATGAAGCACTAGACAAAAATAATGGAGGAATGGGAAGCGTTAGAAAATCCAAAACTCGGCAACAGTTCCATTATGACAATGTATGATTTTGACTCCTAAAACACAATGAGAAAGTTAGCATTGAAACAGCACCAATTACTTGAAGACAATACATTTCCTTTCACTCCCTTGACCTTTCAGTTGGGAGGTTGAGCGTCGGAAAGAAAGGATCTCATCATCCTTCCTTCTCTTGTGACAGAGTTTCCTAGCTATGTTGAATCAAAATGGCATAGCCTCTGGAATCACTGCTTTTTCCATTAACCTAAATGCATGCAATATACATGAGGAAATTTGTGAAATATCCTACATGAAAAAAAATAATCTGTGAAAGTCAATATATTGGTATTAATTGTTCATTGAGTTTTGCAGTCTTTTTCATCTGACCTTTGCATTCCTGACTCTGGAACCACAATACATCAAGAACAGCAATACTAAATGTATTATAATGTCTTTTTTAGAAAAAAAAAATATTGATTTGTACTGAATTAGTTACTCCATGACATCCACAGTTTTCATTACCTCATGACTAAAGAAATATGAGTGCATGGAGAACAGACCTGAGCCATAATGCTGAGGCTCAGGGGCCCAATGTCTGCTAGGTGAGATGCAAGGCAGGTCTGCTGCCACCTATTTTCAGCGTCACGAGGACAGCACATTTCATGCACAGGGAGAGATTTGCTATTAGTGCTGTAGCCCAGGGAGATCTGAGAAATATGCATTGAAAGAAAACAAGAGAAGAGAGAGTGAAAGCACACCATATATAAAACAACTTGACCAAGCAAGTAAGACCGATTACCTGTGCTGTGAAACTAATGTCACTAAGAGTCCGCGGAGAGCACGTTCATTTGTCACTTCCACTGTGCTGTATCTCAAGATATGTGAGCATCACATCAAACGCATCCCTCAGCAGACGGTGAGCAGCCTGCTCTCTGGCACATCGCAAATGTGTGGATAAATTCTTAGGACTATGCACACCGCTCTCTGCCGTCTTATTCCTAACTTCTTTCAAAGCATCCGTGCACCAGCTTTAATCTACTGGCTTGACCTTTTCCCCCCCAGGTTACTTTCCGTTACAGGTATTTGCGTTTGAAGTAAGTGATGCTGCTCCTGCTGGGACTGAAGGGCGTGCGGGACCCGGACTGGGACAGGGTGGTGCTGGAGGGGCGCAGCCCGGAGCGGGGCAGGGTGGTGTAGGCAGAGGGAGAGGTGGAGCGGGGTAGGGTGGTGTAGGCAGAGCGGGACAAGGTGTTGTAAGAGGAGCGGGACAAGGAGCTGTAGAGAGGGCGCGTGAGCGAACCGTAGGCAGTGCGGGATAAGGGGGAATAGCTCGAACGCCCCACGGGGCTCCAGGATGAGTGGGAGGCAGGCGCCCAGGTGGAGCGGGAGCCCGAGCGAGCAGCGGTGTCACTGGAGGGGCCCCACTGGGGGCCACACACTGAGCGAGATCCCGGGGTGCCCACGATCCGGGAGACCGAGCGAGAGGTGGGGACACAGACGGAGCGAGCCGTGGCAGCTGCCAGGGATTGCGGGGACGGGGGGCACGGGAGGCAGGCCGCCGCCGATTCCTCGGGGCGCGTGACCGGTGAGCTCGAGGCACGGGCGGCCGCAGAGCCAAGCGAGACGACAGCCGGGGCGCACAGCGAGTGGGCTGCCGGGGGCCCCACGGGGCGAGGGGCTGGGGAGCACAGCGAGTGGGATGCCGGGGGTCCCACGGGGCGAGGGGCTGGGGAGCACGAGCCATGGCCCATTGGGCTGCCCCCCATCTGCAGGCCTGCCGGGGTGGCGCTACGGGCGGCTGAGAGGGGCAGCGGGGAAGGTGCCGGGCAAGGGACTGGAGAGCACACGGCATGGGCCACTGGGGCACCCGGTGGCTGCGAGGGCAGGGTGGCCGTGGGGCCACATGGGGGCTGGATGACTGGAGAGGGTGCAGAGCCACAGACGACGTGCGAGATGGAGGCAGCGGGCACCGAAAGGGGCATAGGGGGTGGTATGGGGCTGCCGGTGGTGTGGGCTGCTGGAGAGCACACGGAGTGGGAGGCCGGAGCAGGCATATGGGTAGGGACGGCCTGGGTTGCCGCGGTGGGACCGGAGCCAGCCATGATGTGGGTCAGCAGGGCGCTCACCGCGTTATTCGCGGGGACAGAGACGGAGTAGGACATGGGCCCCCCTCCGCCTCCAGGCTGCTGCGCGGGAGCCTCAAACACCACATGAGGCATCGGGGTGCACACGGGGTTGGATGTCGGGGCAGGCACGGAGGCGTACACGGACGGAGGCATCTGGGCGCACATACCGGGAGGCACAGTCTCGCAGACGACGCGGAGGCCGGGATCACATCCCAGGTCAAAGCCAGGATTCATGCTTGGATTGAAGCCTTGGTTGCAGAGGGAGTTGCACAAGGGATGGCCAGCAGGGAGGTACACAAAGTCGTACACGGGCTGGCCCCCTGCGCCGCAGTTTGGGTTGCACACTGGAATACATATATATTCACACATGGAGTTGAACCCAGGATCTGTCACAGGGATAGGCCCAGAGCTGTTCACGGGGACGGAGCTGTTCTCACACACTGGGATTGACCCGTTCTGGTTGACGGGCACGGTACCGTTCTGGCCCATGGGACTGCAAACTTCAGCCTTGGCGCATCCCTTGCAGTAGGCAAACTTGTGGCATCCCAAGTTGGCTAGAAGCCGGTGGCTGCCAAGCCTGTAAGGTGTGAACTCCACAATGGTCCGTGCCTGTTGGTTGGATGCCAGTGTTCCCAAACTGGACAGAGAGAAAGAAACTAATTAGGAGCCTGGGGAGCTCGGAGACCTAAAGCTCATCACAAGATGAGTGCACATGGTTAGGTTGTTCTGCTATGACATGTTTCTAGAGACAAACACTTATGGCAACTTTTTAATTATTGCTTTCCTCCAAAAATAACCACATTCTGTGTTGTGAAAAGCATGGTAATAACTTCTGTCCTGAAACAAAATTTGGAAAACTCCCATAGTCAATTCTGTAATTGAAACTGGAAACTCATTCATGACACTCTCTTGAAGTCTTCAAAAAAGTAGCACCTTGCTGCTCCAAAGGTGTATTTACTGCTTCCCCTTTCCAGTAGTCTAAGTGGATCAGGTGGCTTTGTAGAATCTAGTTCATTATTATTCAGCAAGAACAATTCCTAATTGCCTCCCCTCGAATTTAGTCATACTTCTGTCAGTTCTCCTTGTCATGAAGAACCACAATGCATACTAATGAACAGCTACTTTTCCTAGGATGTTATAGCATGCTAGAAATTTCTAGCTTCCAGTGATTAATGTGTTATGAGCTTAGAATGCATAGTGTTATTTCTCACTGTCATTTTGTAATTGTTCATGTATGTGGTGACTGTTCATGAATATTTAGAGAAATTCTATTATAAACTCAACAGGATTATAAGGAATGAGGGACTTGGCTAGAATTTATTGTAAAGAAGAGTGCATTTGCTTTCAGACAGAAATTTAAAATGCATCCTTAAATTAAATCTTGAGAAAGATGAAGCAGCAGCGTATCTTGCCAGCTCTAAATAATCCATCAGTTTGAAGAGGAGCGAGGCTTTTAAAGGAGTGTCAGAATGATAAGGGGCAAAAAGGCTTGTTCATGTCCTAAACACTAAAAATACCACAACTATTGTCTTCCTGAAAGCCTGCTCTGATCTAGCACACCTCAGCCAACACCCATATTATCCCCATTTAAATAACTTATAAACTTACTCAATGGTCATTGGCTCTTTGAATAAACCACAGCCTTCTAATGTCATTACACAGTTCTTCATATCTTCCTGGAGAGGATTGCAGAAGGAAATCTCTGCAGTACATGGTACCTTTAGCCTAGGCTGGCTCAGTAGCTAGTCAAAAAATAAATAAACACATTTTACAACCTCATAAAATTAAATGAAGTGAATAAATGTGAGAGGAAAAAAAAATATTCATATAAGATCCTTTCTTATTTATTTCTATGATCTCTATGCATAACTCTTAAGTCAACTGCTACACATTTAAAATCACATTAATCTAGCTAAAATCAAAAAATACAATAGAATAAAAGAGAACAAGAAAGAATTTCAAGTTTATTTGCGTTGTACCTAGGAACTGCCCAATAGGAGTCCTTAAGTCTGTTCCTTAGACAATAAATCCCATAATTAAAGTATTTTACCTTTACAATAACAGGTGGCCTGTTGATCACGATATCTCTGCTCACCATTAGAACTTCTCCACATTCTGGATCTGATACAGCAACTAATTTCATAATGTTGTGATCACAGAGATAAGGTCCATACTGACTATATGATATACATAGTGGGATTTTTTTCACTGTAAAACAAAATCATTTTCCTTATTTTTTTCTGATTTTTGGCTAATATTTTCACTTTCCTTCCTTACAAAGTTTAAGTGGCACTTACAGTGGCTTAATTAAATATTAAGTTATCACAGTGTATTTGAAAACAGACAGGAGATTACCTGGTTTAGGCTGATAAATTGAACATAAGAATCTCTAAGTCTTGAGAAGCTAAGGAAAGATTATAATTGACCTGTCACTATACATGTAGTATTGACATTATTTTGATTTTTGCAGTAGTTATCCTAAAGTGAATTCAGTTGTCAGTTTTTAATTTTGTATTCATTTCACTTCCTACCACTATTAGGAAGTCTCAAATTATCTTAAAAAACAAACTATCTCCTGAAAAGAAATGTAGAAAAAAGGGTATTAGACAAATTCACCTTCTTACCTTCCCTTGGACCCAATGTGACATTCACACTGTCTTTCCAAAACTGATCCATTGGGCAGCCACTGTAGGTTATTATTTGTGCGCACAAATTAAACTTAAGGGTTTTGTTTTCACTACGCAAATTTTCAAGCAGCCAGTGCAGTTGGACATCTTCACCGTACATTGGGCAGTTAGCCATCTTTAACCTCATGTTAATACCAGAGTCACTCAAAAATGGGTTTTTCAGAGACGATAACTCTCTTTCAATGTGGCAGTTGGAAGCATTGCAGTAGCCTGGGTGAATTCTTCTGTAAGCACGGAAATAGGCTTCTTTGTTTTTCACAGAACCTGTTGAAGAAGATATGTGAAGATGAATATGCTGCAGGCATAATACGTCATATCTACTTAAACGATAAAGATAATTAAATTTCTTCTTCCTCCTTCCTTAAACCTGATGTAGTAGCTTGGTGTAGATCAAATCCATCAGATAATGAAATGCGAGACACAATAGTCTGAATGCACAGAAGAAAATAAATACCTCAGGGAAACATGAAAAAGTGTTTTATTAGTTAAATTTAAAAATGGTCAGGCATATCTCAAAATCTATAGTTAGTACAAAACTCAAAATATAACTCTTTATAAGGTTTAGGGTGAATGTGAAATGTTATCATGTTTCTCAAAAGGCAAAATGCACCGTTGAGAGAAAGAAACTGTCAATGGTTTTCTTTTTATTCCTGTTCAAAACCCACCAGAGCTTGCAATTTTACAATCAACTTTGATCCACTCTCCATTTCTTTGGGTATTCTTGCTGGTTGAACTTCTTACTACTTGAAGATGAAAATCAGTAATCAGTAGCCCAAAGCAGCAAGATATTCTAATACGTGAATTTAGTAAGTAAGCATATTTTCTGAAAGATCTGGCACAAGAAGCAACAAGTAAGTACTTAATCTTGAATTTTAAAGAATTTCTAGGGTTTTTTTATATTATCTACAGTCTGCTAATATTTTAAACTACTATAAAACTGAGACCAAAACATGTACGTATGAATAGTAACATTAAAAGGGCTGAAAGGCATATCCTGTAAGGAGCATCTAGGGACTCTAGATTTGTCGACTTTGGAGAAACGAGGCTGAGGAGTGATATTATTGCTCCCTACAGCTTTCTAAGGAGGAGAAGTGGAGAGGGAGGTGTTGATCTCTTCTGCCTGGGATCCAGTGACAGGATGCATGGGAGTGGCTCAAAGCTATGTCAGGGGAAGTTTAGATCGGACATTAGGAAACATTGTTTTATGAAGAGGGTTGTCAAATACTGGAATAGGCTTCCTAAAGAGGTGATCTATGCTCCACCTGCCAGTGCCTTGAAAAGAGGCAGTTAGACAATGCTCTAATAATACACTTTAGCTTTTTTGTCAGCCCTGATGTGGTCAGTTGGAGTAGATGATTGTTGCAACTGAAATATCCTATCCTATCCTATCCTATCCTATCCTATCCTATCCTATCCTATCCTATCCTATCCTATCCTATCCTATCCTATCCTATCCTATCCTATCCTATCCTATCCTATCCTATCCTATCCTATCCTATCCTATCCTATCCTATCCTATCCTATCCTATCCTATCCTATCCTATCCTATCCTAATCCCATCCTATCCTAATCCCATCCTATCCTAATCCCATCCTATCCTAATCCCATCCTATCCTAATCCCATCCTAATCCCATCCTAAATAGATATCATTACTGTGTGGTTTGTTTGAATCCTCTAAATGTGTTTAGACATATAAGAATCAAGATCTTTAAACAGAAAGTCATCTTTCTCTTTCTCAAAAAAAAAAAAAGACAACTTCACATTGTTCTGCTTTTAACATAGGACAGATTACATTGATAATCTTATATAATTACCATTTAAAATTTCCTCTAACCCATTTAACGAGTTTTCATCATACCTAGTTCATACTTGTAAGACCCAGTGATATCTTCAAATTGCTCACTGCCAACACTCTTGGTGATTAGATGTTTTCCACATGGCCAAGCATCGCAGAAGAATTTTATTTTTTTGGCATTGTTTTGGGAAAGCCAGCCAACATAGTTTGAATTTACTCGAGAAAACATGTGATGACCATCATAGTCCAAGTCCAGTTCACCTTCTCTGATGCTTCGAACCCATGTAGGACCACTGCAAGATGAACCTAAGCCAGATAACAAATTTGTTATAATACATTTTAACCTAAATTTTAGAGAAACTGAGCAAATCAATTACAGTTATAGTACAGTTACCTCTGCCTGTTTCCAGAGGAGTTGGATCCAGACACTGCCAGTCACCACAGCACTGATTTAGGTCTCTGCGAGCCATCCAAGATTCATTCCAGCAGTGATATCTCCTGCAGGATGAAGGAATATACAATTAAATATGTCTGTCATATCATTAAATTCAATGTCTTATGATGGAGGAAAACCATGTCAAATATAACCTTTTAATCAACAGAAGACTTTTTATGTCTTAACACTGTTAATGATGTTTGGGGACAGAAACTGGTTTGTTTTATATCGCTCAGACTGTAAATCAGTCAGACCGCAGGACCCTGAAGACCTGATTGTAAAATTTTCTTCTTATAGCCCTTTTTTTTTAACTGATAATGTACCAACAGGCCTTTTGTTAAAGTAGTTTATTATCCTAATATTTTCCTCTTGGTTCTTCAGAGAAAAATCACATACTGTCTTCAGTAGTTTTGTTGGTTTGAAACACATTATTAGGAATCGGAACAGCCTCGCCCCACCAATGAAATTTAATTTAATTTTTGACAAAAAAAAAAGAGCTTCAAAAGAGCTTATGTCTTATTTACCATATCTTGTCTTTCCCACATAGGTTTTTTCCAGTACAGTCAAAAATCTCATTGACACCAAGAGGATTCTCTACTGAGCATGGAAAACAGAAGCTTGTGACGACACGGCTTGGAATTCCCAAACACCTCATCACTGTAAGGAAAAAAATATTCACAAATCATTACAAATGCTAATTAATCAGGAAAATCCTTCAATTATTTTATAAATAACCCTCCTAGATTCTACTTTGCAATTATATATACACAATGGATAGAAGACAATATTTGGCAGGCAGTGTTTCTGTCTTCCAAACTTCTTTTTAGTAGTTAAAATATACTGAGAAGAACCTAGAAGAAAGATATGGCTTGTTATGCTTCCAGCAGAAAAAAAAACCAGAAAAAAAATCAGATCTGCTGTAAATTCGGAAATAATGATCCTGATTCTGCATTAACAAAATACTGTTGTGTTTTGGGTTTGTGGGGGTTTTTTGTTTTGTTTTTTTTTGTAAACAGAATAAAGTACATATAGCTTCATATAAGGAATATCAATTTAATATTCTTCAAGGTAGAAACAGGTTCAGTAACCAAATGGTATAAAGCTGGGACTCAAATTTTATCAGTAGAGTTTAGTTCACTATTATCTCATCCTTTGTAGTGAAAGAAGATAGTAGTCTGCTGCCTTCATGTTTTGCAGGAGCCATTGCTAGAAGTCTTCCTCCTATTAGTAACTTAGTATTTTTTCTCACCATTCAGACCTCAGTCACATTTTGGCTTCACAATGTTGCATTTGCCCCGTGTTTTAACAAAAGCTCCAGTACTGATATCTGCATGGTATAAAGGCCACAGAAAAGAGAGGACCTTTTTACTTCTTGCTCTTCACGACGCATAGGAAAGCAATAGGTTGACAGTAAATACTACGTTAGGAGTCATGCCATACCATAAAAAGAGAAAAACATTCCATTCCTTTTCCAGTAAAATGATTATGATTAAAAAACTTCAAGTAGCTTTCAGTCTGAAGTTTTTTATCCCAGTTTTCTCTCTTCCTTTTTGGATAACTAGATAAAGGCAGACTGAAATATCATACCTGTGCACATCACGGAAGCAAGAGACCCACAGTACCCGTATCTGACTGGCCTGCACCTGCCGTTGTACCACTGCTGAAGAATGGGGACACTTCCATTCCAGGAAAACGGTTTTGTTCCTTTCAGGTAATCATTGTTTTCTGGAATCTTCATGATACTGTTAGTGGTATGGCTGCTTATCTAGAAAGAGAAATGAAAACCAACCTTTTCACAGATCTAGCCATGTCATCACACCCTAAGCTTCTCACAAAATCATCAGAGGTTAGTGTTACAAGTTCAGTTTTCCTATGAATCTGAGCACAGCAAGGATTTTCCTCAGTACTCATACTGTGTTACAATACAAATTTATCCTTCGATAACACAATGAAATGTGACCCAATCTGTTCAGAGGTCACACACCACTACGAGTCTTACCATGTGATTTACCACCATGCTGACATGCACAGGATCGTTGCGCCAACAATGGTCACGATCAGAGCCATGGTGGTAACTTGCACCCATGTCTAGTATCTTCAAGCAGATATCAAGAATCCCATCTTCGAACTGAGAAAAGAGAAGTTGACACAGGCATTATGGTATTCTGACACTGATAAATTTCCTTTCTTATCAGCAGTTCAGTCTTTTTCATGTGTATGCACTGCCCTGTCTTCTCCCCATCCACCCCCCCTTTTTTTTTAATCAAGTACAGCTCCTGAGGTCTGCACGGTTTTCCCAATCTAAGTGAAGGAAAACAAAAGGGAAAATCACATTATTTTTAATGATTGGCAATAGAATAAGTGCTTTGTTTTCTGCATGTATTGTCTGGACTGGTCTTCTAAGACTTTTCACAGTCCATAACATAGCGTGGATTTCTGAAAAAAAATATGGATTTATCCGTGTATGGATGACATCCACTTCCGAACAAATCTTCAAAAAGTACCTGTCCTAAGTGCCACGGTCGAGATGTAATATGCTTGTGAACTCCTTCATAGAGTATGCCGTGTTCATTCAGAACATATTCTTCTCTGTGGGCTTGATTGTCCATATACACAGGGTCATCTGGAAAAGACACAGAGCTATCTGTCAGATATTATGTACATTTCTAGCACTTTTGTATCTTCTTCCCTAGATCCTCTTTCTTTCCCTACCTGTTTTTGATTTATGCTTTTAAACATGTTCAAGGATGTGGGCTCTTTAAACATTTACAGGCAATTCATTTCTACTTACAGCTTTATTTAGTCTCTCCTTGCTGTAGTGCATCTGAATTACAGAACGTGCAATTTATCTTTACACTAAGCTGTTCTAGGAGTCAAAAAATCGTGCACTTAGAGTTGCGTATCTGACTCTGATGAAATCAAAAACACAAACCATGTGAATATTTGCCATGTAATGATCTGGCAAGGTCTTACTGACTCCAGAACTGCTTGCTATCAGAAACAGATCTACAGAATTTCATTTTCATTTGTCTTCTATTATTTCATGAGGATAACATAGAATTCACAGAATCATAGAATGGCTGAGATTGGAAAGGGCTTCTTGAGGTAGTCTGGTGCAATCTCTCCTGCTTAAGCACAGACACCAGGAGCCTGTTGCTCAGAACCAGAGCCAGATGGCTTTTGAGTATTTCCAAGGATGGAGACTCCATAACCTCTTTATGCAACCTGTGCCGGCGCTTGGTTACTCTCACATTAAAAAAGCGTTTCCTGATTTTCAGACAGAAGCACCTGTATTTCAATTTCTGCCCATTGCTCCTTGTTCTGTCAAGCCACTGTGAAAGTAGGGGGGAAAATTACACTACATCCCTACTACCATTAAGAAACCAAATCAAAACACTGGCTTGAATCAGTCTTAAACTTCCAGGAAAAATTGAGACATAAGAAAACAAAATCCCTCTCGGCTTCTCTTTGGTTCTGTGACTCCATCCCTTACTTACTCGCTAATAAATATGTTCAATATTTTTACTCATCGTTAGCAATTTTCTTAAAAAAATCTGATCATCATTGAAATTCTTACCCGCACACCAAGGGTTGAAAAGCACATAAAAATCTCCAAGACATCGCTGATATGTATGACCGCAAGATGTGATTTGCATATTGAGAATATAACGGCCAATACAGGCATTGGAGGGAAGAAACACACTGATATTGATGCATTTTGGTTGATGAATTTTGTAGGAAGCACTCCAGCAGGTCTGATCTAGACATCTGCCCATTGGGAAGGTACATTTCGTCTCATTTGATTCACAGGGTCTGAGACCTTTTCAGGAAAATAAAAACAACTTCAATCAGAATAAACAAGGTACATGTAAAGTGCGAGTAATTTGCTTAGCCATCATCTGCAATGCAAAGGTCCCAAGGGTGGATTTCTTTTTCACTTGTCCCTTCTGCAGCAGAGTGAGAAAACTGCACATACTGGAGGAATTGCCTGAGTTAGGGAAGGTAGGTTCTTTACACAGAAGATGAATGAGTAGGTGCTATTTGTAACTGAAGACTATGGGAAATATTTCTTACCAGAAAGGGACTGGGAAAGATTACACAGAGTCTGGGAGTGAATACCTGTCTCGACGGTGAAAGTGGCCTGGTCTGCAGAGTCATCCCATTCCCGATTTTGGAAGCAAGCATAAAAGCTGAAGGCTTGTCCTCTCCTTATTATCTGTCTGTCAGTGCCAAAGAAGTGGGTATTATGAATTTGGCAGTTGGAAGGACAGTTCAGGTCGATTTCTCCCAGCTCAATGACTGCAGGATGGAGAAAGGAAAACAAAGGAAAAAACAGATAATCGAGTCTCCCTCATTGGCTAGAGGTCAAAATTACATGAAAGAGGAGATAATGATGGAAGACAAAGATAATTGTTTTGAAAAATTCATTCAAGATTTCATTCAAAATTCAGCAACACTGAGATGGTGACATATAGCCATAGAAGTATCCTCACAAGTTCAGCACTTCTTTAGCTTGCAGATAGAAACCTTTAGAACACTTTGATTTACAGAGCTCTGCTACAAGTTTCGTATCTTTTATGCAACGCCTTCTTTCTTTATAGATGCCTGATGCTGAGGAAACATATTTGTAGCTCTACTAGAAAAATTGATTTTGCAGTGTAATATTCTCTCTACATTACAACATGTTTTTTACAGTTACTTTTCAACCACAGCTAGACAGCAAAAGTTTTGCATGTGCTGTCAGTTGAGAGATGTTTTTTTACACAAGTAATACAATAATAAAGTAAATTGAATAAATAAAAGATTTGGTAACAAATATACGTGTTTTAAAACTGAAGTGGCATTCCAAATGAGTTATGAAAAAAATAGATACAATGGTCTTCCAAAATGGTAAATATTGTTAAATATGCATGCAGATGTCTCAGTCTGCCTTTCTCAAAGTCGTAAAATGTTTGCAGACATCTTTGAGGAACTTAATGGAGAAGGAAATATTCGCTCATTGTGACATTTAAAAAAACGCTGACAATCCATCCTAAATGCTATGATTAGCTTGACAAAAATCTGGGCTGATCCCCCCCTTAGGCATGCCGCCTGATGATCAGACATTTCATAGAGGTAATTATGATCCCGGTGCCAGAAGGATGGGTGGCAACACTCATTTTTACTTATTTGCATACAACTTTTTATTTTCAAAAGTGCTTCGTTCAAATTGAAGACAATGGGAGCCACAGACTCTCAGCAGTTTTGGAAATTTGGCTTACTGAACTACAAAGATTTCTATGTTATTTAAATTCCAAAGGGTTAAATTTGGTCCTGCTAAGCCTGCAGCACAACCAAACAATGCAACTTCTCTAACTATATGGGCACTAAGTTGAACATAGCGTTGCCATTTAGGGGAAACCAATTTTTCCCATCCAGAACCAGGGTTCCACGTAAAAGGGGACTCATGGCTAAGCGCATGGGACTGAGACCCTTTTAAGAGAAAACAGTGGAGTTTCCCAGTATCACATGCTGAAGTAAATCATGACTAAAATTAATTGGGAAGGAAGGGTAAGTAGGCGGGTAAAAAAACCCAACCCACAAGCACCCCCAAAGAGTTAGCTTTTTCTGTTTTGTTTCCTTGAACCAAAATAATTTCATTTTTCACCCAAACTTTGAACTTGGTAATTAATAGGTCATTCAGCTTTTCAGCAAAGATCAGTAGATAAATGTATACCTGGGAATTACCCATGTTAAAAACATGCACACTATTAATAATGAAAAAATACAGCAGTGTACTACATCCTTATTACTCATGAGCGCATCGTATCTGATGACAAGAAAGAATAACAGAATTGAACAGTATCTCGTATCTTAATGAGAGTCGTCAATAATAACACAAAATATTCTGGTTGAACAGAGAAGATTAGATGTGCTTATAGCACACATCATAATTCCTGTGGTCAAGAACATGGAAAGAACCTGATAGATCCTCGCCCATCTTCTGGAGGCATTTATAAACCAACACAACTACGCTTCATCCACTCATTAATCCAGCTGAACTGGAACATCAGGGAGTTGAGATATTATGTGTTTCCCAAGGATGTTCTCTAGAGTCAGCCCACAGTTTGCATATCAGAGTTAATTATCACAACTGGATCACAAAGAAGTTAACAATCACCTTCTTAAGCAAGGCAGCTCAGAGAAAATACGAAAGGCTAACAAATTTCACATCTCTTACTGGTTTTGCATTTCCGGAAGAAAACTGATCTCCAATACTGGTCACTGGGTTTTTTTTTTGTAAATACACAATCTGCCTTCATTTCAGAGAGAATATGTCAGGTATCAGTTGTGAAATAATTTCTTCCAGCATGAGAATGCTGAAAACCAGAACCTCATAGTTTATGCTGGAAATAAAATATGTTCTTTTCCATGGTCTTTCTTGTACTCAGTAATGGCTGTTGTGTCACCAATTTCCCTCTTAATTTATTTTTTCTTTTATAAAAAGAAAGGGCTTTTTTTTCAAAAGTCTTTTTTCTTTCTCAGTAAGTCAACAAATAATAAAATCTAAACCATAGAAGTAATCCCTACGCTTGATTCCACACAGCAACATGTACAATTTTCTTTTTGTTCTCAGACCTGCATTTATAATTATCTCTGTTTTCAATACTGAATCAAGTGATAGTAAAAGTTTCAGGAGACTCACCTTCCATTTTTCTTCAACATGGACTAGTATCTGAAGCACAGTAGTGGTGGAAGCACCTGCTCCTCAGCGAGACGCACTGCAAGGTCTGGCTGATCTCCTCGGTGAAACAACCTAATTTCCTCTCAGTAACATTTATATTCAGAACTAAAAGGCTGTCACACTTGTTGCATCAACAAAATACCAGTTTACAAAGAGGCCCCACCCATGTGTCTACTGATGCTCATAAATGATTCATTTTAACTCCTAGCATTATTAGGGAGAGCCCTGTGGCTGGAGGGAGGGAGATGTCTTTGTACCTCACCTACAGTGTCCCACAACTTTCCATGTTTCAAAAATACTTTAAGACTAGGATGAATCTAAACATATTTCAGCATATGCCATTATTTTTAGCAATTGTAAAGTTCTCATAAACCCCAGTATTTAATACTCCCTTCTGGCTAGACATCTTCATTCACCTGTGGGAAAACAACTAGACTTAAGCTGAACTTAGACTCTCTGAATACGATCACCAGTAGACACTTTTATTATAATAAAAGCAGAAATTCCAGCTTATAGAAAGTCTGCATAATACTCCCTCTAAGTGGAGGTTAGTTAAAAACTTTCCTAGCTAAGCTGTAACATAGACAAAGGAGACGTAGAAATGCTTTTGAAGTTGACATTAAAATTTAATCTAAAAATGACAGAGTTTAATTATATTTGTCTGCATTTATATTCTAACACAATCAGTTATGAACCTTCTTAACTTATTCCTTCTCAGTTCTCCAAAAGTTGTGAAAAACATTTGAGACTTTTCAAATAATTTCTGTTAACAGAATACATCTAAATATTTTTACACAAAAAAAGGACTATTTTATGTTGTTTCCAAGTGTAGTAACAGTGTTCTTTCTGCACACTCACTGATGAGGGCACCAGCCTGAAAATAAGAGAGAGAGATTGAAATTTCCTCTGTCAGAACCAGAATGAACATTTGCTACACTTATCTCCTATCCTTCTTATGCCTTTATGATTCTTATGCTGAAAACCAGCAAGCTTTACTCTGTAAGATATCCTTAGAATCCCTTAGACCTATTCAATTTTGGATGGATAAAACAAACAAACAAACAAACAATCAAAGCCCAAAAGCCCCACAACTGAAAAAAAACCCAAAAGCAAAATCCAAACAAAACCAGAAAAATCATCCATTGACCTAGAAAGAACAGAATGATTGAAGTTCAGCGATTTGGATAACTGCCTTGGTTACTTTTCAGTACATTAAAAAATCATAAAATGAAACAGGTTAACTAAGAGCAAAATAACTCAGTAAGCATAACTTAGCAACTCAGGTATTATGAAATAACTTCACAAAAATTATAGCAAAGAAAAAAACCAGCACATCAACAGTGGTTTTGGAAGAAAGTGGTTAAAATAGTTGTGTGCCTAGTAACATAATATTCAATGTGTTCATATTTGAAACTCGTAAATGTTTGATTAGTCAGTAGGCAGTCATGAAAATATATGCAAAGTCTAAGTATTTCATTCTCTTCTCATATATCTGAAAAGTTTCTTTTTCTTAATATTTGATAGTTGATTATTAAAAATCTATTTTCAACTCATTGGAAAAAAATTGAAAAATTAAAACCAACGCTATTCTGTAAGAATAAATTTAGTAAAACCAGAAAATACCACAGCCCTAACACATAATCAACTTTACATTACCCTCTAAAATTGGACTGGCAGTCACCTATCAGAGATCTGCTTACAATTGTATACCCATATTTGTGTCCAGAGAACAGAAAAATACCAAAGTTGGTGCTAGCTTCAAAAAACAGGTTAAAGTCCCCTCAGATACCTCTGGTTCAATCACCTGCCTAAAATATTTTTGTAAATGAAAGCCTGTGACAAATAAAAGAAAACAAATAAGCGTCAGTAAGTGGCTGCACCTGTGGGTTCAAAGAGACTTAATTAAGAGTTTAAAATAATAAAGTCCTGAATCAGGAGAAGGACACTTTCTGCCTGAATATGAGTCACTGGCTCGAGTGAGTCTGCTTGCTTAGATTCTTGAAGCTGCTTTGGTGCCTACCTGTCTCTGCAGGATCACTATATAAGTACCCAGTCGCCAAGCAAAACCTCCAAGATACTCAAGTTGCTGCCTATCGGTATTTGCAAAGCCAAAAAGCTGTTGCCAGCTCACAGTTATCAGACTGGTTGGTCCACTCCTAAGTTCAAGTGCCTACGTTAAGAATCTTTAACAAGGCAGAAAGTCATAGCATGCTAACTGTCTAGGTATAATCAATCTATTCTTACCCTTCTCGCCTTCCAAGATGAGCTGGGCTCAGATAGTCCGTACAACAAAGAAATGGGCGTGGGAGTCTGAGCACAAGCAGGAAACAGAGATATGGTTCAAAGAAAGGTTTTGCCTCTCAGCTTATGGCCTGTCTAAACAACCGATGTGTCCCAGTTGCTGACCTCCAAGGCAGGTCGCTGCCTTCCACCCAAGGAGTCTCCTCCTGGATAGAAACAATCCCTCTCCTTGCCTGACAGTGACGTACACCAAGCTAAGGCTCCTAGCCTGTTGGTCCCAGCTGCTGGTGCTGTTCCCCTCTGCCTCCATCTTTTTCCCAAAGACTTCACTCGTTTTTCACTCCAGCCGTCTTCTCCACAATTACTACAGCATCTTACTCACACATCCAACAGGCCCTGAATCGTACAACGAAGCAGCAGCCTGACCTAGCCAGGGGTGTCCCTGCCCATTGCAGGAGGGTTGGAACTAGATGATCTTTAAAGTCCCTTCCAACCCAAACTATTCCATGATTCTATGATTCCAGAATTTAAGCCATTTAGGTTATTATGTTTTTTTGAAGACCTTGACTTTGGCCCTTACTATATAAGCGCGTATATAATAATAGTTTAAGGTTTTTTTTAAATTCTGGAGTAATTGGTACTTAGAATAGCACAGACTTCTACTAGAGTTTGTTTTTTAAAAAACCCCAAACCATTACTTGCATTACAATAGACTGACATACGAATGAGTCAAGTGGTGTGCTTGCTAAGGCCCTAAAATCTTCATAGTTTTCAATTGTTCTTTTTGCCACAAGACAAGGGCAAGGACTGAAGAACAGGGCACCTCAATCACAGAAAGAATACCTGTGAATGGCACTGATGTAGTTGCACAGCACCACTACCATACAAATATTTCGGAACAATAGAGAAGTAGCAGTCATCAAGCACCTAAAGAATCCATCCAAGAAAAAGGAACACAAAATAACAGCTCGAAACTGGATAAATGAAAATAATCAGAATACTGTGATTAAAGCCATTTGGTGAAAATTTCATCTAGTGCAAAGCTGGAGTAACTGCCATGCTTAAAAAACATTTTTGCTACTCAACTCAAGCGTGTGTTAATAGGCAACCCTAAATTTTGCTTTTTTTACTTGGTCGTATATTCCTGGACCTGGAGTTCACCTTATTAACAAACTTGCAGTTTTGAAGAAATAGCAATGGGTGATGGAGTAAAAGGTTTCCTGCCAAGTTAGGTTATTTGAAGTCATTAACTGACATCACTGTTTGATCCCAAGAGTTCAAAAATATTCATGTCTGCTGAGGAAATGTGAGGGAGGATGAAAAAAAACGCATGTCATAGGTTAGATCTAAAATAAGCACAAGTTTGTTAGGTACCCACATCCGATATTTAGAAGCTTCATATTACAAGGGCAATAGGCTGGAAACTAATGTGAACTCGGTCACAATACACACCCAGTAGTTTCTTAAAATTCCTAAATCAATTTTGAATGAAGGTGCCTTTCATTTCAGAACCTTAAAGCATAGGCATACACACTGTTGAGTGTAAGCAAGTATTACGATACCCTATTTACAGATAATTAGGACAAAGAAATGCTTCAAATGAAACCTTAAACAAGAAGCCTGTGTGTGTTATGAAGTACATGGCAGCTTTGTCTTTCTAGAAGCTGGAGGAAATTAGTAGCATTAAATAATCATAGGTGGTTTCTGACAAAACAAAACCACCTGTCTTCATACAAAGAAACCAAAACCTACTTAAAGGGAGATGCCATCCAAGCTGGTCCATAAGATTTGCTTTGCATTCTGATGGAGATACTTCCCCTCTTGTCTTTTTGCCTTTTACTGCAATTACATTAACTGCGTAAGCCACTTTTTCTTCCATTTAACAGGATTTTTTTCCCAGTGTCCACAGTGCTGATGGGAGACACGCACCTATAATGTTGCACTATAAGCAAAATGGAGAAAGGCCAAACAATTACAGGATATGTACTTAATAAAAGCAAGCAAAGCAACAACATCATTTGTACTTATGACATATTGTCATCGTATTTAGAAAAGAGTTCAGGCAAAACGCTGTGCTGGTTTTGACTGGGGTGGAATTAATTTTCTTCATAGTAGCTGGTATGAGGCTGCGTTTCGGATTGTGCTGAAAACACCGTTGGTAATACAGGGATGGGTTTTTGCCTTCACAAGTAGCCATCCCATGTGATGGAGCCCTGCTTTCCTGGAGATGGCCGAGCACCTGCCTACCAATAGGAAGAAGTGAATGAATTCCTCCTTTTGGAAGCTTTTGCTGAGTCATTCTGCTGGCCTTACTTACGTACTTCACTTTTGCCTTATAGCAATTCCATAGTTGTTGCTTTTTTTTTTTTTTTTTTTAATTGGCCCTTTTTTTCATGTACCTTAATAACAGTAGCAAGGGTGACTGGGTTAACTTAATAGAATAAAACCATAAACTTGGCAATCAATAAGATCAAATAAGAAGAAAAATTTGATTTGTCGACTGAAAAAAACCCAAACCCAAACCTCAACCGCTTTTCCCAGCTGAATCTAGAATTTATAGCGGAGTAATTTTCCAGTAACCTACTGCGAGCACTGCAAGTTCACTTTCAAATGAGCTTGTTCGCAACTGTATTTAAAAATATAAGTGGTGTAGGGCAGCAGTACTGTAAATTCAAACCTCAGCTCATTGAGCAGTGACTTTCACGTGCAGAGAAATCTATAAATCACCAAGCCTGTGATTATAACCCACCAGTGTAACTGCTCAAGCAATGGAGATGATACCATGGATCTTCTACCCCGACGCTAATTGGAAAAGATTCAGTATGAGCTGTGGGAGTTGAAACAATAAATGAAGGAGGGACATTTAGTGGGTTATATCACAGGAGCTTTGAGAGTCTCTGGAAGAATGCAAGTTGGCTCCTATTCTGTTCCTTAATGTAAAGCTTGAACTTCCAATGAACCCTGCTTTTTGTCTTTTTTAAGAAAAGCCTTCATTTTCTCCACTAATGCTTTTTTGTAGATCTTAATTTAGAATTTATTTACATAAGAGCAGAGCTCAGAATCTTTAGGCACAGATCTAAACTACCAATCTGCATACCTAGAAAAAGAATAAGTGTCTCAAGTACTGCTATTTACAACAAAAAAGACCTCTTGCTTTTACCTGGGAACTGTATAAAGTTAAAAAAAGGGACAAGGAAATATTTGGTTCTGACAAGCTGCTTTCAATACTCACCTGATGTCACCTTTTTCAAGACTTCTAAAATTTCCTGCATTGCTTATTTTGAAGTTTTAAAAAACACGTGGTTGTATTTTTATTTTAAGCTGTTGGGAGTAGAAGAATCATAGGTTAATATTAACAGGGACAGATTCTTAAAATTCTTGGCTGTTTCCAATCTCTATAGCAGATATCTTACAGATACACACTACAGTACACATAGAAGTTAGTATTGTTTATGAGGAGCAAATACAACCTCATGTAGCAGATGCAAACCTCAATTTTTATTCTTTCAAATACATATACAGACACACTCTTTCTTCAAAAAAAAAATAGCATAGTAACTCCGTTTTAGGCTCCAGTGTCACAAAGATTTTCGCAGGGGGAAATAACCAAATACATTTCAACTGATTTACAATATTTTTTTGGTTGTATTGTTGTTTTTTTTCTTAAAAAAAATTGATTATCAAAACCTACAGCTAGTGATTTCTCTGCTCATTCAGGAATGATTAGACAACAGGCTGGGCAACCAAATTAATAAATGTGCTGGAATGTCCGGCAATGACATTGCTCTGACATTATTTGCCTCAGCTTTCGGAGCTTTCCCAATAGTAGAGGATTAGCAATTGATTTTAGTGAAACTTGAAGCTCTGTTTTGAGCAGTACAAATACAGAACAAGACATGGAATGAAAAGTGTTAAAGAGGGATAGGGAGCTGGATGTGCTGGTTTAGATGGAGGCAGATAGTGCAAGTCAAAACTATATATACTGTCAGAAGTATCTTCATGATTTAGTTTTAGATGTGTAATAGGCTCCATTACACTTCTGATTGCTCATCAGAAACTCAAATTCTTGTTTCTTCAACAGATTTTTATCTCTAGTCCTTTACTGACAGTTTGCTCAGCTCAAACTCTAATGGCAATATATGAAAGGAGGTCCAAACGTAGTCCAGGACTAGCATGGAGACAGCTGATGTCTCTCAATATGAATCAATAAATATTTCCAGCTTCTGTACAAGCATGATGTACAAATGTAACCTTAGAATGATGCAGCACATCAACAGTGGTTTTGGAAGAAAGTGGTTAAAATAGTTGTGTGCCTAATAACATAATATTCAATGTGTTCATATTTGAAACTCATAAATATTTGATTAGTCAGTAGGCAGTCATGAAAATATATGCAAAGTCTAAGTATTTCATTCTCTTCTCACATATCTGAAAAGTTTCTTTTTCTTAATATTTGTCAGTTGATTATTAAAAACCTATGGTGGGAATGGTTGGACTCGACGATCCAGTGGGTCTCTTCCAACCTGGTTATTCTGTGATTCTGTGATTCTATTTTCAACTCATTGACAAAAAAAAAGAAAAATTAAAAACAATGCTATTCTGTTCTTTGAAGGCCCTTGTCTCAAAGAACCTGAGTCAGGTTTTTCTTACTTCATTAAACATTCTCGGCTTGCTTTGAGATCTCTGCCATTTGGCAAGATGATCCTTGATGTGTCATTTAGCACCTCGATATGAAGTGGCCTCAGTTGGATTTTTAACAAGACCATTTCATAGTATTTTATTTTTTTTACAATACTGTTCAATGCACACCACCACTTGTATTTATTAAGTTTTACTAAGCAAAATGCCCATTAAAATGTTCTAGGAAAGGTGCTACCATCTTCAAAATGAAAATGTATTGTAACAAAAGGAACTACCTTAGCTTAACTTAAATGCAATATACAGCTTCTATTCAGTAAGGATTAGACATAGGAAAGCTGTAATTCACAGGGCAAATGTTTTGGCAATACATTGTGGCAAAAAAATCTGTCGTTATTCTTGATTTAGCATCAATTTATACTATCAAAGGATATTAGAGAGTTCAAAAGAAGATTGTTACCTTGGTTGTTTGGTGGGGGTTTTTTTAGCAGATGTAGTATATAATGTCGTTATGATCACTGGACTGAATTTAAAGTAAGTTATTGAACTAAGTTAAGACAAACATAAGATGCTAGTTTCATCTAGCCATGCTTTGTTTTGTCCTGGAAACTGGCATGGACAACTTGTTAATGAACTCTTAATGAAATTTCCTCACACATTATAGAAAAAATTAGCGTATGACTGAATATGTATCCTTTTATACCAAGATGACCAGTAATTCAGATATGATTGGCTACGTACTGTTCCCCATTATATATAGGCAACTTTTTCACTTAACACATCTGAGCAAAAATCCATTACGTTGAATCTTTGGTGTATGGAATTATTTTCAATAGAAAAATCAGAGTAAGATTCTGCTTTCAGTTACTTTTCTAGTTCCTTTAATATATTCCTAAGTGCATAAACCTTCCTAATTTCAGCTGATACACTGAAAGAATATCCAGCTCACACCTTTTCTCTTGGCAAATCACTATCAGAACAGTGAAAAATACTTCATTAACTCAGTAAAAAAAAATGGAATGACAACTTGGTTGCATCATGAAAATAAGCAGGGAGACATTTACACACCCAGGTATCACATATTTCGAGCAGCACCTTCCAGTTTTTCTAGTCAGCTTTTAAGCAGGACTACATTTTAAGGACATATTAAAATGCTTTGGACTAGTTTACTACAAACAAACATGATTCCCTGCACTCTGAGGTTAACAGTAACCACAGCCATGGTTTCCCGACTTTTTAACTAATCTTGTTGCCTTCAATAGTGTCTTTGTCGAATCCTGCTTTCAAATATGTTTCAAAATTTTTTTAACATTATTTCTCATTTTCTGTGCAAAAAACACCCTGAATATTCATGAGATCTACTCCAAATAACTTTGCTATGCTTAGAAATCAATACGAATATCAAGTCTATTCTTTGCTGGTTTTGAACACCACACATTACCGAGCGCCATCCTACCATCCCATACAATAATCTGAAATTAGTTCTTTTTTCATAAGCATGCATGCAGCTGAGCAATAATTACAGTGAAATGTGCTGTCATCTTTCCAAAGAATAGTAATTAGGGATATGAGCCTGGATGTTTTGTATGTTTATGGAAATATTTTTTCTTGCCAGCTAATGATCATTCAAATAGTAAATCATTAAAAGGAAAATGCGAAGGGTGTGGATAGCGGCTGTCATCAGCCTTGTGCACCAGCTCCAGACTCTGTCTCCTCCCTTTGGAAGAGAAAGCACGATGATGCAAGTGTTAAAATTCTTTGTGCTTCTCCCAGTAAGAAAACAAGTACAGGTAATTCATCCTGCTATTTATTATTGGTAATACTTAAAGACAAATATCCCGTTTTTGTCTTTATATTGATCTGGCAAAATATATTTATATTTGATTATCCTTATTTTATAGGACAAAGAGTCAACGACCATCTCAAAATGTAGCCACGTCCCTATGATATTATAATAATTTAGATTAACACGTAAGAGCACAGGCATGTGAGCATCTCTCTCTCTGAAACATTAGACTCATCACCAGCTTTCCTTTCTCTGATCAGACCAGGTTTTATTACTCACATACTAGTGTGAATTGATTGACAAGAGGAATTAAAAAGATCTCCTGGGCTGTATCTCGGCTCCACCGCACTGGAATCGGGAATCGTTCCTGTTGCGGACATGGGTAACCAGGACCTAATGAACAAGAATCTGAAGCTCTTTCCATTGATGTCTAACTGTCAGATAAGCATTTAAACAAAGTAATTACTACCATCTCTTCATATTATTTTTCAATTAACACTACAAGGATTACTGGTACCACCAATACACATCAGTCTGTTATATGACCAATGCAACAATAACATTTTCTTGGGACTTTGGAGGACCAGCTTCCAGAGAAACAGGAGAAGCTACTTCAACTCAAACAGTGTAGGTGTCACTTTAATTCTTATCTCCCAAATCACATGTGATCTAAGCCTAAAGGCCTTACGGCAAAGTTTTCTCCTCTCTACCACCCAGGCAAAAAATTGTAGTGTTAATTAAATAAGTGCCTATTTTTTTCTTTTCTTTTTTTTTCTTTTTATTTTTTTTTACTCAAGGACAATAAATTTCTAAGACTTTTCCCCTCGATGAATGAGCACATTCTAAAGAAAATAATTTTTTTTTCATCTACTGTAATTTTGAACTTGTTCAGAAAAATACATTTTGGGACATAGCATATGCTAGCAGTGAAAGAAAGCTTGATAAAAATTGTTGTGAAGGAGACAGGATTGAGAGACTATTATTTATTCCAAAAACACTCCCTTCTTTTCCAAATATTTTTACAAACCTTTTTAAAACAAGTAAATGTTGGTAAATCTAGTCAAAATTATTCCCCTTTCAAGTGTTTGGTTTTCTTCCTCCAAGCAATAATATATTTAAGGTTTTGCATTTGTTAACCACCGTATTACATACAAACCACAGGCATGTTAAGACACAAACCAACACATTATATTTCATCAACCTCACTGTGATGAAGCAGGTCCTTATGTTTTCCTGAAGTATTATTGCTTACTTTGAAGAAAATCCAAAGGTGAGATGGCTGCTACTCATGCTCAGGATATGAAGTTTTAAAACTGATAACACTCCACAGCAATATAATTTTGACAAAACCCCAGTAAAATATTATAAAAGATAGGACACAATGTTAAAACAATAAAGTTAGGGCATTATGCAAGATTTACACACACATTAGTTACAAGCTGCATATAACACTACAAGCGAGCTAATAACACAGCTCATGGTTTAATCCCAACACAATAACCAGAGATATATACTTTTTTAAGTGTTTGATGTTTGACATACACAGCTGTAATTAGAGGGCTATTTGCATTTAGCTGTGTGTAAATAATTGCGAACCCTTTATAAAAGCCTCATGCACAGAAACAACAGGTCTAGCAGCGCCTCAACGAGCACGTCATAGAATCATAGAATCATAGAACCATAGAACCATAGAACCATAGAACCATAGAACCATAGAATCATAGAATCATAGAATCATAGAACCATAGAATCATAGAATCATAGAATCATAGAACCATAGAACCATAGAATCATAGAACCATAGAACCATAGAATCATAGAACCATAGAACCATAGAACCATAGAATCATAGAACCATAGAATCATAGAACCATAGAACCATAGAATCATAGAATCATAGAACCATAGAACCATAGAATCATAGAACCATAGAACCATAGAATCATAGAATCATAGAATCATAGAACCATAGAACCATAGAATCATAGAACCATAGAATCATAGAATCATAGAACCATAGAACCATAGAATCATAGAATCATAGAACCATAGAATCATAGAACCATAGAACCATAGAATCATAGAACCATAGAACCATAGAATCATAGAACCATAGAATCATAGAACCATAGAATCACCAGGAAGAGAACCCCAGGATCATCGAGTCCAACCATTCCTATCAAACACTTTACGATGGTCAACAAACCATCTTGCAGAGCAGGTTACACATTTGTACTGAAATTTCACTGTCTCCATTGCGACATCAAAGAGCTTCCAGTCTAGGAAAACAGCAGGGCAGATCTGGGTCTGAGAACTGATTTGTCATGGCAATAGTATTTTTCTTTAACCATTTTTCTTTTTCTGGACAAATATTTACCATATATTAAATACTACATGTAATACCAGCATAGATATACAATTTAGAATCATAGAATTATAGAATCAAATCATAGAATCATAGAATCAAATCATAGAATCATTACAAGTATTTCCTAAAGCTGAATGTATGCCTCCCACCCCAGCTCCTGTGTTTTCCTTTTTGTGTAAAACGATCTCAAAAGATTTTCCACATAGAGAACCAGAGGTTCTTTTAATTGATTATATCAAATGCATCCTTAATCTGCCTATGTCCTTGATCAAAATAAATTCTTTCCATGATTCTCCTAGTACACTATAAATTAATATTTATGATTTGGGAGGAATCATGACAGAGTTATGTTGAAGTTATGAACCAGACTAATTTGCTTTGGAGTTACCTATAATCTGCTGAAAATCAGATAATGCTTTCCTATGATTCAGCATTTATTGATACAAATGTTGCTTATACATAAAAAAATATCAGAGACAGTTCTAAAAGTTTCATTTTAGTAGAAAACATGATGCAGGTTTCCCAGAAATTCAGTTATGTGACAACTTCATAATGGATCACATAAGAAATATTTCTAAAACGTGATGGAGTATCTTCATACTAGAAATTCATACATTCATAAACTATAGTCAAGTAGAATCGTATAAGGAGAAAAATATTGAGACTAATAGACAGCTAAATATAATTCATTTTGCTTTGCTGCTTCTCTCCTAAAGATGGACAAATGAAGAGTATCCCAGCATGGAGAAAAATAGCAGATTGGCTAATGGGCTACAAGAGCAAAACCACATTAATTGAGTTACAGTAGTCAAATACTCTAGAAAAAAAAAAAATTAGAGTTGGTTTTGCATTCCTTATTTTTAGTTTAGAAATGGCATCATCCTCAACATTCTGTAAGCCCATTTGGAGCAGCACAGCAGAGTAATTTTCAAGCAAATTCACGATTATAGGTGCACTCATCAGCTGTCTACAGTAAAGTTTTCCTTCGCATGACTCAAAGACCAGCTCAAGATCAGAGCAATTTAGAAAACTTGTTAATAAAAATCAAACAAATAGTTCGTGGAAGATGACTTAGCTCTACACCTTATATTACAATTTTAACTTAAATCTTAACTTGCTTTAAAAACCTTCAAACACAGAATGTATCAAACTGTTTTAGAATTGAACTGGAATGATGATGCATTGTAGTAATGTAGTCTCTCTTTTGATCAACAGGGTCTTTTAACTGACATTTGTCTTTTCCTCAG
Organism: Clamator glandarius; assembly: GCA_033459285.1. Taxonomy (NCBI): domain Eukaryota; kingdom Metazoa; phylum Chordata; class Aves; order Cuculiformes; family Cuculidae; genus Clamator; species Clamator glandarius. Next base: position 71,404 of record JAUNZM010001289.1, read on the forward strand.
ATATACATGTCAGAAGTTTAAACCGCGTTGACCAATTATTTTAAAATATAAAGCATTAAAATCCACTTCTGGGTATTGTGAGTCAGTTGAAAATGATGAGTCACAAAGCATTTTCTCAGTGGTGGGGATCACAAGGGGAACGCGTTAGAACACTTGCAAAGTTGAAAGCATTAAAAGAAGAGACTTGACATACATAGTTTTTGAAAATTCTTTTGAAAAACTAAATTCTTTTTTTCCACTGGCTCTTTTCTAAACATGTAATTATATTTCAGAGACATCCAGTGACCTTGAACTAGGAGGACTGGATTAGGCTGTCAATAATTAAGATCCCACGTTAACACACAAAGTTAGATTCAGAGACTTGGCATTTACTAATATTACCAATATTAACAGAGAGGCAATGCTGGAAGAATAAGACTTGAAATTCCTGTTAAACTCCATGGGCTGTTTTCACAAGCAACTGTCCAGAACGGTCTTAGCTTTTGTTGAATAATGCATAGTGATAACTGCAGAGATGTTTTTTAATTTTCTGTGTAACAGATCACTCGTGGTATCCCAAGTCTGTTTTTCAGGAAGGACAATTACATTTACTCAATTAACCTCCCCCATAATTGAGTTATATGCTGTTTAAAAATTGACTTATACAAATGATCAACAGTTATAATCTTTTTTTTTTGCCGGTTTATTCATCAGTGTGAAGTTTTTTCCTGAATCTCAAAGGACTTAAAGAATGGATAATTAAACAATCTTTTAATATCACCCTCATGTGAATATATAAAAAGGAAAAGGTGAATATTAAATTAAATAAGCATATTATCATTGTTATCTGCATGATCTAATAATACCAGTGTGATCTAGGTATGAAAATTTTATTACTGATAAATATATTTTTAATTTTTATATCACTTTTCATTGAGATTCCCAGTTTTAGAGACAGTTCAATTGTTTCACTGTCCACATCTAAAGATGTTCCATAGTGACTGTTTAGACAGGAGGAGTCTAAGAAATTATAAATTCAGATTATTGACCATTATGCAGAAAGTTACTGTAGTAAAGCATAAAAGTGCTGAACCTGTTAGTCAGTGGAATGCAAAAGCATTCAGACAGAGGGAAATTACCTTATAATTCTGGTTCTTACAGCTGTGTTTCTGGGAGTTTACAGCTATAGATTGGCTTCTGTTAAAGTTAAGTATTACATTGGCGTTTCATCTCCAGAAACCATAGTTCAAATATTTAAATGAACTACAGTTCACCAGACCTCAACTATGGTGCTTCAGGACCAGACTAATACTTTTTTTTTTTTGTTGTTTTCTGGGAGACTTGAGTTGTGGCATAGCCCAAACTCCATCATATAAAAATCAAACATTTCAGCTCATTGTAGCAGACACAGGTAATAGACATTACAGTAACTAGTAGTCTTAATGCTTTAACGATCACAGACAAATTAACATGTAATTTGTAATGCTTGGTGGTTGCATCGTACAAGAGAGAGAGTTTGCTGAATCATTGTTTTTCCTGTTCCAGTTCTGTAGGCCATACAGAAATTTGGAACTTGCACAGCTAGAAGTTTGGTATTGACAAACAAGCAAAATTCACAATTCACAAAAAAAATTACCTTGCAAAAAGGTAATAAGCTACAGGGGTAGAAAGCTTTGAAGAATCCGTAGAGGTTTTCTGGTTGCGTTCAAGCATAAACTAATTGAGAACTATTCTTGCAAATATTGCAGATGCATTGGTCATATCTGAAGCAAGGAAATATAGAGATTTTCATGATAAGAAACACCACACAGCTTAGCAGTTGCACAGGTCCAAGTAGTTTGTCTCTATGTTGATATTTACATTAACAAAGAAAGGGAAAAAGAAAGGTGTCTCCATGAACATACTTTGGGCTGGATGAGAATCAAAGCGCCGTTGCGGCATTCCGGAAAAACAAGGGGCATTAGTTATGCCATGTTAAAATAGCTCTGCCAAGAGAACAAAAGGATCAACTGCTCTTCGACAGCAACCACTGTGCTTTCCACATAAATTCTGCCATTGCATTAAAATGACTCACTTCTAGATTGTATTATTATCCGACTTCACTCACAATTATAAAAACAGGTGACAGGGAGAAAAGAAAAGCTCTATAAAAAAATATATATGTTCTGCATCAATACTCTAAGTAACTAGATGTCAATCGCTGATCCAAAGATGAACTATATGAACAATAGGACTAGCAGATAGGTGTGTATCCACAGTATTTTAATCACAGAAATTAATAATTGACTAGAGGAAAACAAGTAAATTGCAAGACCATGTTTATTGTTTGAGGTCAAGGAAAAATTAATCAGTAAATGCTTGTCTATATGGTCTTCACTGAAAGATAGCCGTAAATTCTTAGTTAACTGTAATAAAAATTTAAAAGAAGAAAATCTAAAATTCTCCTGTTTTATAAATACAGGAGTAAAATGTAACAACTTCCAAAAGGAAGGCTGAAAGACAAGATGTTTTACGTACTACACATAAATATTTTAAATTTCAAATCTGTAAGTCATCTGCAACAAGTTTTCCCTTTATTTAAATAATGAAATATCCCATTAATTTCAACTCAACCAACCAAAATTAATGAACAAACCTATGCAAGATACCAGAACACTGAGCATGTCGGGCAACTAAGGAAACAAGCCATTGTGAAACAGCCTGAGAGGTCAAGCAGTGGCCTAAACAAAGGTTTTTAACTATAAATTGTTTCATCATTTTCTAGTATTTTCTGTATATTTCTAACTGCTAATAAACAGAGAGGAAAAGAAAAGAGAATAAAAAAATTTGGAAAAGAGCAGGGGAAATTGAGATGGTAAGAATTAGATAGCACAATACAAAAGGAAGAGAGAAAACAAAAATTATAGGAAAGCAGAAAAGAGGAGAAATAAACCAGAATGAATTAACAGATATAATTGGCAAGTGAACAACTGGTTGAAGAAAGCAGCCGAGAGGAATGGTCAAGGCTGTCGCTAAGTTGCTAGCAAACGTCTCCGGCCACTGCTGGTTAAAAGCACCTTTTGCTTTTCTGTCGAGTTACTAGGAAAGTAATAAATTTTGTACTGTAGCCTCTGTTTCCCCAAGGTTACAATCACAATTGTTCCCATCTAACTTGGGAAAAGTGCTTCCAAAAGAAAGCATTGCAGACAGGTGAGATTTCCATTTGACCTTCTTTTGCAACAGGTCTTAAATCTACCCACCTCTCAAAGCTCTTAGATTGTAATACAGAAAACCAGACAAAAATATTCAACTGCTATACCCATACATTCACGCAGTTATCTTTATTCATGAAATAAATTTCTCATCTAAAATGCAAGTCTGAAAACTCTCTACCTTTCTATAATGTAGCTCCTATTTCTCTTGGTTATTTGCATAGATACTAATGCACAAATGAAAAGGATTGCTGAGTCTGGACTCAAGAGTTCAAGCATTCTGTGGTTTTCCTTGTACATGCAGAACTGTAAAGCAGAATTTATGTACAAATATATAACCTAGTGAGTCACAGGAACACTACGACAGTGACTGCCTACAGTTACCCTCTGAGAAGTGCTACCTGCCCACTCTTACCTAGTTACATCTTGTGCAAGATGTATTTTACCTAACATGACAAGACTCAAGATTTTTCCTCTTCTACGTTAACTGTCTCCTAGCAAGGAGAGGTTAAGGTTGAGTCCCCTTCCCTGGAGGGGTTTAAGGGACGGGTGGGTGAGGTGCTGAGGGACATGGGTTAGTGATCGATGGGAATGGTTGGACTCGGTGATCCGGTGGGTCTCTTCCAACCTGGTGATTCTATGATTACTAATAATTTTACCGCATTACTGAGAGATCATAGGTTAGCAACCCACAGTTTCTTTGCTGTGAGGACTGAGTCAAATCACCTTTATTTTCTGAATGAAACAAACAGAGGATAAAATCAACACTGAAGTCAGCATAGCCAGCAGATCATTAAATATTCTTAAAAAGTTCCCCACTGTGCTGCTGCCTCCAGACCCTCGTTACTGTCTCACACCCTGGCAGAGTTGCATTCACATGAATCAGTTCATTTATCCACTTGCTGTGTTGCTTTTCCAAAAGCTCGTGTGCTCATAATTTGAAGGGCAGCATAGAAAGGCACGAAGGTAGAAACTCCTTAAGCTGGCACAGTCGTTAAACTTGCAGCGTAATTAAACCGTGGCCTAAAACTGCACGTCAAAGGAAGATTGCCAGAAACTGAACTCAAGGCTCAGTGGCACGTCTACGCTCTAATTTAAATTAAACATGACAGGGTGAGTTCGCTGCCCAAGAACCAACGCGCAGAGGCCAAGCTGCACCTGTGACCATGAACTCGCCGTCCCCAGCAGAGGGTTGCCCTGTCCTGGCTTCAAACCAGCCTGCACAGGCTTGAGCAGAGGAAATACCCCACGGGCTTTCGTGTCTGCTCGCCTCCACACCTCGTGGGTTCTTCCTTACCTTGTAATACGTCATCGCAGCAAATGCCATGGTGACTTTTTGAAGTGTTTGGAGTCCTTTTCCCTGTGTATTCCGTCATTAAAACTCCTCGGAGCAGCACACATCCTGCGCGTCAAAGTTGAGACTCCCAAAGTCTCTGCCGCTGCCCTTTTTTCAGGCTCATGGTGGCTAAATTCCAGCTTTTTCTGAAAGCCCCTGGGGCTAACACAGAGGCCAACAGAGCCACCACTCACCAGAGACACTATTCTGTGCCGCTGAGCTCACGCTGTGGGGAAATGCTGTGGGAAAAGAAATTGGGGTGTGAGCTCATCTGCGCTAATTCACACCAAAGGGCTGCAGTGAGGCAGAGTCCCACCTCATAACTATTATTTACAAACTAAAGTACTGCTTGCACCTTCTTTCCTGGGATTGTTTAAGCCATAGATAATCACACTCCTTTGGCTAACACACAGCACCCGCGTTTGGTTAATTTTACATACGTGGCTTGAGTCTTCGGAAAGCTAAGTGGGCAACTCCAGGTCTGGCACGTTATAGCAGCTTTCAGATTTCTGACACCTGAAGCTGACACAGAGTTACAGCCCATTGAAAAAACCTTGTGCTCCTGCATTAGTCTTGAGTTCCAAGTGTTCTCTGGAGACTGAAATCCAACACAGATTCACATAAATGCACAGCTAGCTCTTCTCTTGAAGACATATCACTTAAATTATAACAAAGTGTTAAAAGAGATTTCAGAGTAAGATTCACATCTGCATTTAAATCCTGTTCTAAAAGTCAAATATTACTTACCCTCAATCTGCTAGAAATCTTTCTATGTTAAATCATGACAATACGATACACAAAGTTCCTGGCTACTTAAAAATCCCTTCCAAAGACTACTTCCCACTTAACATAGAACAACACTTCTGTCTAGCTTTTGGAAAATACCTCCTGTTTTCCTTCAATCCACTTTGAAAGCCTTTTAATGCTTCCTAATTCATAGCAGGATCCCATAGATAATTTTTTTTTTAAGTTAACACCACAATATATCGCATCATCTCTTGCAAATAATGGCATTTTGGATGTGATTGAAGCATTCTGGGATTTCATAAATGAGCTACAAGGAATAAAAAAAGTGCATTCCTTCTGCATTTGAGATGGGGGAAGAAAAAGGGGAAGATATGCATTATATCATTGCATTATATTATTGCCATCTCAAGCTTTAATTCGATTCTCAAGAATTTTTTATTTGTATAAAGCAAAACTTTGCATGAAGGCACAGCATAATTTATAATTATTTTCTCCACTGAGACTCAGACACAACTATTAAATGATAAATCTGCTGAAAGCAATTAATCTCTTTCTCCAGCAGCAGAGCAACTAATGCATTGTAAAGCACTTGTCTGTCTGTCTGTATACCAGGAAGCACCTTCAAATTTAATTTTCATAGTGATTGAAGAAAATGTAACCTTACTTTTCTTCTACTTTACATAATAGGACATCTGCTGCTTCAAGAGGGAGTTCTGTTCCTAGAAACAAAGTTCTGTACAGACCCTGTACATGTCTTCCCCTACTTCAGATGCATTGACCACTTTTTTTTTTTTCCCTTTAATTCCTCCTGTTCTCTTTAGTGACAGCCAAGTTATTCTGATACTAGAAGACTTAAATATTTGTTGACAGAAAGCATCTCCAGAAATGTCTTTCAAAAACACTCCTATTTTGATAGCTTCTACGTGGTACCCTTTTTTTCCCCCCCTCCACTTTTCCGTGTCTGCTTGGAGATGATGGTATCTAATAAGTTTTAACATGCACCTGACAACAACGCTGTATGTTGGGTGAGATCTGTGGTCTAGCAAGAAATGCTAAGCAGAAGCAGTTCAATTGTCTTGATATGCACAGGTAAGATCAAAACGATACAAAAGCAAAGAGGAAATAAACAAGATTAGTCACTGGTCAACCGAAACACCAGTCCGCATTTCAGTTTTTAATGTACTGGATCCTGTGAGGATACCTGGAGAAATCCAAAATGCTACAGTTAGTCAAAATGACTGTCATAAAAGGGAATTACTTTGGAAAGGGATTAAAAACTTAGCTACTAAAGTCCCAAAGTACTTTTATTAGTGAGTCACTTAGAGCCTATACAATCTATAATCAAATTAAATAGAATATTTTCAGCTGGAAAGGACCTAAAATGATCATCTAGTCTGACTGACTGCCTGACCACTTCAGGGTAGATTAAAAAAAAAAAACCCTGCATACTAAGGATGTTGTCCAATGTTTCTTAAACACTAACAGGCTTGGGGCATTGACCACCTCTCTAGAAAGCCCGTTCCAGTCCCTATCAGTAAAGAAATAACTTGCTTTGAACCATTCCCCTGCATCCCATCACTGAATACCATGGAGAAGCACATCGTCTGTCTGCTTTGGATAAAAAGTCAACATCTACTGCTCAGGTAACAAGAATGCGATGGCAGGGACTGATGCAACTTTTTAAAATATTTTTTTTTAATAAATCCTCTTCTTCAAAATGAATACACAACTCCTACAGTATTGACTAGATCTCTAATTCCTGAAAGCATTAAGACAACAAGTTGCCAAGTTTGCAAATATTTGAATATACTTTCCTTTGAACTAGCAGTATAGCAGCCTAAGATAAGAGTTGGCTTTTTGGTTTTGATTCAAACAAATGATGAACATTAAAGTGTGAGGGACTTGAAGTGTATGTTTCTGCTGAGAAATAGCAAAAAATCCATAAATAATCTTTATTTGGTAGTAATGCTACTCACTATATGTCAGTCAAACTTATCCAGACAAAGGCTCTTTGCAAAGTATGCAGATATACAACAGGTTTTTTGGAAGGACTTAAACTCCCACTAGCAATGCATTTGGGAGCGGCTGAGAGAGCTGGGGGTGTTCAGCCTGGAGAAGAGGAGGCTGAGGGGAGACCTCATTGCTCTCTGCAACTACCTAAAGGGAGGTTGTGGAGAGGAGGGAGCTGGGCTCTTCTCCCAAGGGACAGGGGACAGGACGAGAGGGAATGGCCTCAAGCTCCACCAGGGGAGGTTCAGGCTGGACAATAGGAAAAACATTTTTCACAGAAAAGGTCATTGGGCACCGGAACAGGCTGCCCAGGGCGGTGGTTGAGTCACCTTCCCTGGAAGGGTTTAAGGGACGGGGTGCTGAGGGACATGGGTTAGTGATTGATGGGAATGGTTGGACTCCATGACCCGGTGAGTCTCTTCCAACCTGGTGATTCTATGATTCTATGTACGCTAAATGTACTCATCCATATAAATCTGCAGACAGAGATATGAGAATATATGACACTGGTCCATCCTTTTCTCCCACCCTCATTTCTCCTGTCTATGCATTTTCATCCTTAAGGCACCAGTCTTAGTACTTAACGAAGTTTCAACCTCTTAACTCAAGACATCTTAAGAACACCCACTATTTTAGGTTAGGACAGTCATTAACCCAGCTGAAGACTACGTCAACCTGACGAGAGGGGCTACTGATTACTAGAAGTGACACAATGCAAATGAAGTGACAGAAGCACATGAGAAAAGCAATATCAGTGTCAGTATAAATAAGCTGTCGAGTTATACATTCATTCAGTGATGTTTTCTCTCTTCTCCAATCTAAATTTGTAGGGAAACTCATCTACAAAGCAATACTACTCCTCTCATAATTTATCACCCAGAAAGTTTCCCTGCTTTTTTTCAAAGGACCTTCTAGAGCTTTGAAGTTTTTAGTAGTAAGAGTCACAATGTTCCACTATAAAACACTATGTAAAATACTTAGAGACTATTTATCCTTGCAAACATTTATATATTCCTTGGCATATAAGGTAAATGAAGTATGCTAGCAACAGGAGAGTTCACAGCAGCTGGTAAATAGGGCTTTAAATCACTACATTGATATATGGGTTAGTAACAGTTTAAAATGGTTAAGGTTTCGGAAATCAGAAAAAGAATAGTTCCGGGAACGCCTACGCTGCTCAGGCAGACTACAAAAACCTTGTGAGTTAAGAGTTCAACAAAGCATTCAACAACACTGTCAAAATTGCCTCTGTCAGTTACAGCAACATCAACAGCTTCATAGGGTTCAACCTGTCAGCAATAGATTCGGTGATAAGAACAAAACAGCAGAAATCTGCGATCTGAGAGCAAGAACCACTGTCACAGTGTAATACAACCTGAGACACCTGCAGTCTCATGAGATTTTTAACAGCTTAAAGGCTGTTACGGCTTTGCACCCTTTACAACAATTTGAGCTTTTGGATGTCATCAGAACTACTTTCCACCCTCCCACCTCTCCAAGTACAACCACTTTGGCAAACGTGCTGACAAAAAAAGGAACAGGCAAATCAGTTCTGTGCAAGAACAGAGCAAGCTAAACCTTTTACCTAAGCACTTCATGAGAATTAGCAACTTCTGCGCAGTCTTCAGCGTATCAGATCTAGTAGTTCCATCATTCCATCCTTTGAGCAATGAGCACCACAGTGTGGACAGTAGCTGTTAAAACAGCCCGAGTAAATAATGATGCAGCAAGAGACTCAAAACGTCCAAGTGTCAAGGCTACTCAAAACTAAGTTCTTCCAGAGAGATGTATACTGGAAGTCTGCCTCACGTTCCCTTTGCTGCTGAAACTCTTGAAAGAATTCCAGAGTATGACAATGGGATGAATCAGTGTTTTAAAACTTCTTTTTTCCAAAATTCATTCATTTTATACTGTTGCAATAGTCACTGAGTAAAAGGCAATGTTAACACCTACTTCTAGAGAGTATTTTCAAAATATTGAAGAGAAATTACCAGACGGAATGAACTAATTTTTCTCTTTAAAAGCTACCAGCTGCGTAGCTGTTTTGTGCTCCTCAAGGCCAACAGAAGGCTGACCGTGAGCGTCCCAGCGAAAATACCCTCCTATACAACGTGTAATATCCAAGCTTAACACAGTGTAATTAAACAAAGAGAGCAAGCTCTTTTGGATTTTTTTTATTACAGAAAAACAAAGGCTTACACTTGACTTAAAAAAGCGGCATTGTTCCATGAATTCAAAGTTATTACAGTGAAGTTGCTTTAAGAAACCTGTAGAGACTGAAGAAAAAAGTAAATTGCTAAATGCCCCAAAGACAGAACTCTTGCTTATCTCCATGACCACAGCAAAACACTGCACCACATATCCCTTCTGACACCCATTATATGACTCACATGCTTTTCTTCTTTTGCAGCTTTGTTGAATATAGCGAGGAGGATTTGGTGAAAATGGCAGTACATTTCAAGCTTAACTTCCAACAGTTCAGTAAACATCTAACTGATATTACATTTCAGAAGCGATCGACACACATACTTTCCTCCTAAAACCACAATAATGTTAGTGTGACTGCTTTTTTACACAGCATTTATCACATTCAGGCCCATACCTCAGAAGACTTCTCAGCAAGTTATTTGGCTACTACCGATTATAAACACAAACAAAAATAACCACCAAAATGAAGGCTAATAGTTGAACAGCTCTTAGCAGTGCAGCAGCACTCAGAATTTTTTCTTTTAATTACGTAACGTAGAAGGAACAGCAGTGTTCCAGAGACCGCCTCGGGTTTTTTATGTCAAATGCTGCAGGTTTCCAGCCCGAGTCAAAATTAAATATGTAACTGATCTATATTTTAACTCTTAAGAGACAAATCAGGAAAACACATTACTGCCTAAATAGTTCTACTTCTTAACTGTCAGCACAGAGATGTGCTAAAGTCCAAACAAATTTACAGGTTTGTCATTAACTGATTTTTTTTAAAGCAATTCAAGTGCTAAAAAAAAATTCTAAGCACATTTTTTAACTACTCCATCTTCACATATGTGCTAAAGCTACATCTCAAAGATTCTGCTTCCCCCCCAACCCCAAAAGGCAACTATACAGCTAATTATAATGACAAAAAAAAATGAAAAAGGCAATTCGGCAAAATGGAAAAAGGTAAAACAAAAAGGGAAAAAACCCATACCAGACACCTGCCACACTATATTCTATGAACTAGGTTTTTTTTCTTTCCTCCCAAAAGTAAAAAGGTTGGATTCAAAAATCAAACATGGAATTTTTCTGAAAAAAACTTCCTAATCTCCTTACTGTACTCTGCACTGCAATATGAAGCCAGCTACTTAAACAAAAGAAACAAGTTTCTTTCCTACAAGGAAAAAGGATGCAAGACATTTTCCCTGGTTATGATTTATATCATCATCAGGTTTACTCAAGCACAGACCATGTCTATTTAAGCTTAACCATTTTTTAAAAAACTCTTTAATTTAGTGCTATAGCATAGTAATTTCTTATGTGATCAAGCTGCCTTAGAAGAATATTACAACCTGTATTACACAGTAATATAGCCTTAAATACAAAACAAAACCAAACCAAACCCCAGCATGAATATTAAGAGGAAAAGCAATTAAAAGTTTTGTTTCTGTGGTACTCTCTGTAACATTGATGCCAAAGGCTGCTGTATAGCTTATCCTTGGGGATTTTAACCCTGGACACAAATTAGCCCTTTTCAGTCACAGGGCTGTATTAAAAATTACTTTTATGGTTAATCAGGTCATAAAAAAGCATTACCCTAACCAACCCTATGAATGTTATTATTATGCTTTATTAACTCCCTCCTTCAGTGCACATAACAGTCTCAGACATAGGAATCAACACCAAATAATCCAAAGATATATAACAATCTGCATTAAACAGTGTAAACTAAATGTACACTGTCCAACTGTCAACAGTTATGCAAAATAGTCAATAATGCATTTATGTCTTTATCAAGTTGTGCTGTGGATTCAGAAAACTTAAAGATCACTTGCACTACAAGTCTGTGTAAGCATTCATACAAAACAATTTAACAGGCAATCACGTTCTAAACGGTTTAATGTACTTTTCCAATATTTTTACCTGCTAAACCGCTAATAAAGCATAAAACTGCCACATCCTGTATCAAGTAAACATTCTCGACTGCCAATAGTTATATTATTACATGGTAAAATGGTGCTTTAATTCCTACCAAATTTAACTTGAGAAATTCCTAACAATATTTAGAAAAATCTGTTGGGTTTTTTTGTTTTTCTAAAATATCACACAACAGGTAGAACACGTGACTTCTTGGAAAACTCAAAGCTGTCTTTAGCTATCAGGCTCTGAAAGACTTTACAGATCTTAAGCTCCCTTAGCCTTCAGCATTCATTTTCCATGAATGTGTGTTTCGCTGGGCTTCATAGGTAGTAGTTGATCACATACACTAAGGTCAAGTAACATCTTTATCTCTCTGTTCTGGAAATGGACAAGCCAAAACTCTTCAAAAAAATAGTGTAGAACTGTACCCGCAAACTCCTTTAGTTTAAATTGCTCTTTGTTTATTTATTCAAGACAATTAAGAGAACATTCATATTTTATTTTGTGTCAATTTCTGAGAAAATTTGAATACATGCAAGTCAAAACTACCATAATGCAAACAAAAAGGTCCTCTTTCATGAAGATCATCACTAAATGACTTCCTGCAATAAATAAGTCTATTTGGAAATTCTAGAGGTTTTTTTTTTTTTTTTGCTAAAATGTTAGTCTTTTTTCTTTTCCATTATGTCTTTCTGTGTAAGCTCTCCATCTGAAAGTTCTGTATATTTTCCGTTCTTTTCCTCCTCTTGTTCTTCCTCACTACCTTCATCTGTGAACTCCCGATCACCATCTTCCTTCTTAGCTCCCTCATGTTCATCTACCCCTCCATCTGTGTCAGCTGTGCAGATTCCGTAACACATAATGCTGATGACCCCCAGGGGCAACCCAAAGACAAAGCATCCCAGAAGTGGTGAACTCTTGAACACAGACTGTTGAAACACAAATTTGAAGTAAAAAAGCACTTTCAGTGAATACACAAAATTTTCACGTTACTTCTTTTATTACAGAATCACAGAATAATTTAGGTTGGAAAAGATCTTTAAGATCAAGTCCACATGTAACCTGAACGCTGCTAATAAAATACTTTGTGTATTCAAAACTGTCTTTGTCAATGACCTGGATGAAGGCATCGAGCGCACCCTTGGCAAGTTTGCAGACGACACTAAGCTGGGTGGAAGTGTGGATCTGCTGGAGAGTCGGGAGGCTCCAAAGGGACCTGAACAGGCTGGATCCATGGGCTGAGACCAACGGCAGGAGGTTTAACAAGGCCAAATGCCGGGTCCTGCACTTGGGGCACAACAACCCTGAGCAGCTCCAGACTAGGAGAAGCCTGGCTGGAAAGCTGCCTGGAGGAGAAGGACCTGGGGGTGTTGGGTGACAGCGACTGAACATGAGCCAGCAGTGGCCCAGGTGGCCAAGAAGGCCAATGGCATCTTGGCTTGGATCAGAAACGGCGTGGCCAGCAGGTCCAGGGAGGTTCTTCTCCCTCTGTACTCGGCACTGGTGAGACCGCTCCTGGAATCCTGTGTTCAGTTCTGGGCCCCTCACCACAAGAAGGATGTTGAGGCTCTGGAGTGAGTCCAGAGAAGAGCAACGAAGCTGGTGAAGGGGCTGGAGAACAGGCCTGATGAGGAGTGGCTGAGAGAGCTGGGGGTGTTCAGCCTGGAGAAGAGGAGGCTGAGGGGAGACCTCATTGCTCTCTACAACTACCTGAGAGGAGGTTGTGGAGAGGAGGGAGCTGGCCTCTTCTCCCAAGGGACAGGGGACAGGACGAGAGGGAATGGCCTCAAGCTCCACCAGGGCAGGTTTAGGCTGAACATTAGGAAAAAAATTTTCACAGAAAGGGTCATTTGGCACTGGAAGAGGCTGCCCAGGGAGGTGGTTGATTCACTTTCCCTACAGCTGTTTAAGGCACGGGTGGACGAGGTGCTGAGGGACATGGGTTAGTGTTTGATAGGAATGGTTGGACTCGATGATCCGGTGGGTCTCTTCCAACCTGGTTATTCTATGATTCTATGAAAATGACAGAGTCATGGGCTTGTTTGTCAGAAAGGAGGAGTCGTCCTTATTTCAATAATTCATACTGAAAATATAGCAAGTGTAGTATTTAACCCCCTCATGCTCTAAATAATTAGACTGAAACCGTAACATTTTTAACGAATGTGTATGTGCCATCAATTTCAGTGAAAGAATGTCAAAAAGGTCAAACTGTTAAAATACATGTCAGATTAATACAGAAAAAGGAGTGAAAAATGAAGAAACTAATGTATACTGAGTATTTAGCACACTGAAATTACTATTAATGGAGATCCGTGACAAGTGCTGTCCCCTAGGAGTCCATACTGGGGCTGGTGCTGTTTAATATCTTCATCAATGATACAGACAGCAAGAATCCAAGGGAAGTTGTGGCTGCCCCATCCCTGGAGGTGTTCAAGGCCAGGCTGGATGAGGCCTTGGGCACCCTGATCTAGTGGGACGTGTCTGTGCCCATGGCAGGGGCGTTAGAACTAGATGATCTTTAAGGTCCCTTCCAACCAAAACTACTCCATGATTCTAGGATTAAAAACTTTCATCATTAAGTTCATTTGGCTTACATCTAATGTATATTTATTTACCTATGATATATACACAATATATAATATAAACAAACATACATGAATATTTCTGAGCCCTCTAAAACTATTTGCTTCTTAAATGACAAGGGCACCATCTGGTTTAACTAAAAGTAACACTTACCACTACGGTAGACTTGGCATCATAGATTATTCTCTTGATTCGTTGCAGAAATCCATCACCACCTTGTGCCTGAAATTTCAAATGGAACCATGTCAAAACTGCTGACACATTTCACTTATGATTCCAAAAGCTCATTCTTCAGACCTCTTAAGTCCTTTTAGAAGGAAATGAAAAGTAATTATTCTTGCACCTCAGGATGCCCAGATACTCCAACTTCCAAGGCACGGGCAAACATTTCAATAGTCTAATGAAAAATTCTCTCACAATTGTTTTAAATAATCAGTGCAAACTAACAGTGGACCAGCACTCTGCTCTGTTACAACAGAGAAACACTAACAGAACTACCAACTGTCATTACAGAATTGCAGAGATCATCTTAACTTTCCTGCAGCTGTTTGATATCTATCTATGGTTATAAGAGAAGCAGTTATAAAAATCTAAGAACTATGTAACAAGAAAACATGAAGGTGTAATAAAGAAAACTTGTGTTAAGCAATGACAGACTATACCTACATTACCACCTAATTTGGCAACCTTCAAAGTAACTACAAGAATCCAAATGCAATTTCTCTGTAGAACAGGAACAGTTTTAACCTGTCTTGAGCTGCCAGAGAAACAAATGGGAAGAAAACCCACGTTTTGGAAGTCAACGGATCAGCACTTGACTGCAACCAAAAGCCCTCAAAATTACAACCCCCTAAAACAAACTCACAGAAGGCCACCTTCAGGGCCTTACAAAGAACAACGTGACAGTCAAGGTGAATAATCCAACACTTCCCAAAGAAGGGAGGGCAAGACTGTTATAATTTTCAGAAATTTCACTGTGTTTCAGAAAGTCTGTATCCTATTACAAGCATACTTTAAAGACTGTCATTCTTCAACAGTTACACAATTTCTTGGGCCTGAACGTAGCCAAAGCAGTGCTGTTTCATGTCTGTAGACAACATTAAGCTTAAATGAAGCCACATCCTTTATCATCTGTCTTGCAGTGGCACTCTCACAGAAATGTGCAAATCCTCCTGGTTCATATTACTATATCAATTTGCCAGATTAAATAAACCAAGTACCCCATATAACTGAAATGCTCAACTGTGTTACCTGTCACCACCACTCAATGACCTAAAACGGCTAGTGTAGCATAAAGTGGGATTTTGTGAGTGAGTTTGTTTTGCCAGCATTAAAAAATTGTCCAAGCCATCAATTCCAGATGGATTTTTTTTTTTTTTTAATAACAAAAGACAGGTCATTTTCAGTTTTAGAGCAGAGACATGCGTAAGCTTGTGTCTAATATGCAAAGCAAGGACAGCACTGTTTTTTGAATCTGAACCTATCATTCACTGAGCTATTGGATTTATTGATTTACGACTCAAAAGAAAGGGTAGAGATGAAATATGCTCCAGTTATGCTCTTTATGCACAAAGAAGAGAAATTTTAAACAAGTGCATTTAAAACAAAACAGGAGTGGAATAAAGAGCCCTCCATTTACCAGCGACACCAATAAAATGAGTATCAAGAGAAACAAAAAGAAAAGCTTACTTTCTACAAGAGGTTCTACAGTCAAAACAGTGAGCAAGAGCACACCTCAAGAATTCAGAATCACATATTCACTGACAGCACGCAAGACAGGAAGACAGACAGGACAGGAAGATAAAAAGCACGGCATAACAATGAGAGTAGCCAATTTTTTCCCTACTTTAGCACTTAAGGGAATAAATAGTGACCAACATATTCCATGTCAAAATGAAGACTTACTGCAGCTGTACCATCCAAGATGCTGTTAATGAACTGAACCATATCTTCTGTGTTCTCAATGTGCCTATCTGGCAAAAAATACTGCTGATTGGAGGTATTCAATACAACAATAGTAGGGATTGTCAAGTCGCTAGAAGCAAAAAACAGATAGTTTAAACATTTAAAGAGAATTACCCATGCAAAACATTGCAGTTCAACTAATTCATTATATCATTTAAAAGGTTATCCATTTATCCTCACTTTGTGTGTGTTCCTTATAGCAGTTCCTTAAAGGCAAGAGGGAAGAAAATCACTGAATGGTAAAAGCAAGTTTCTCATTAATATTCTTTCCTTCACATCTGTATCAGCTACATTATTGAAGTTTATTGCATCTTGCACACCCATAGTGACTACACATCAAGTACCTTGTGACTTCCCAACTAAGCAAGAGATCACACACAGTAGCACTGAATTTGAAATGTACTACTAGCAAAACACATTACGTGTTTTAGTGCATAGAGGCAATAGTATAATCCAAAAATCCAATCCCATACAGCTATCGTTCAACTGATAAGTTATAATGCCAGCCAGGTTTATAAGTGTACTTCTGTCAGGGACCACTACTACTACTATCCTCATGAATCATAGTATTTGGTCTTTTGTTGAAGAAACAGAATTTGTTCCTGTGTACATCTAGCACATTAAAAAAGTATTCTGCAATAGATTTCTCACGATTCATGAAGCTATTTCTATTTCCATTTGCTGCCATCTAGTGAAAACCTGAAGCATTGCAATGTGGCTTTACCCTACGGAAGCAGCCACATGAAGAGCAGATACGTATTTAGCTGCATTGTTTTGCTGCTTTTCACTTATGCTGGAAACATATACACACTGTCTAGAAAATAATTAAAAGCCTGTGAGTACTTTAACAGCAATTTCCCATTTACTGAACATCGTAATCTGGAATATGCCCAATTTTAGGTTAAATAAAACAGTCAAACAAATCCTGCCATGACTACCACGTCATTACAGCTCTAAGTGCCAGCTCTGTCTTTTGTCCTTGCATTTTCTTCCTCCCAGAAACTTCACCTCCCTCTCCTATTTCCTTGCACATCAGTTCCGAGTACTCAGCAGAATACACTGGAAGATATTTAAGGGTTTTGCTGGATCAGCAAAGTAACTTCCCTACTTACCTATCCAAAAAAGAAAACACTTTTTGGCAGATGAACAATCTGAAAAAGCTCAGACATAAGAGCCTGCACAGGAGAAGCAGTAATGACGTGAGGAAGATCTCACTTTTGGCAGCTATAAAGCACCACATCAATCACCACCTAACTTCAATTGAGAGACGGCTGTTTTTAAATGAATTGTATCCAGGTGTTACTCTACAGGCATTCGCAGAAATACAGACCTTATGTCTCACATGAAGTTCCCAGAACATTTAGGGGCATGAACACATGGCTTGTTCATGCTCTGATGCCCAAGAAAATGGAAAACTTAAAGGTGACAAATAACCCATGTTTTTCCCTTTCATTCAAAAGGCCAGAGAGAACAAGTAGTCATCTGTAAACGTCAAGCAACTTAACTCTCTAATTATGCATTTTTAGACAAGGAACGTAAAAAAGAGCAAATGTCAAGCATCTTGTTACACTACTTACATATTTTGATATCTACCATGTACCTATCAAGTGCAGACAGCATCTTTCAAGAATTTTGTTTCTTCTCTGCAAAAGCACATTTCCATGCATCAGTTTTAAAATTGCATTAAGAATGAAATGTGCCCCTCCAGAAAGAAAAGACATAGATAAGCATAACTATTATTTACATTTCCTGCTACAAAGTGATATAACTTTAGTCTACTGCTTTGTAAATTTAGCAAAGGAAAAAAAACCACAGTTCTAATACCTTTTGACCTAAAAGGTAAACTTTGTCAGTATTATCAGTAAGCTAAACTTTTAACATTAAATTATGCAGTTTAATTTAACAAACAACTGACACTGTGTTACATGCTGAATTCTGAGGACAGAAATTTTGTTTTTTAACCCAGGAATTCTTCAGAAGATTGTTTTCAATTAAATATACTTAGCAACAAATATGAGAGAGAAAAGAATATTCAAACAAGAATTTACTTACTCCATGAGCAAACTATTAATGTAATCATTTCCATCCATGTGGCCAAACTGGAAGTCTCTGCAAGAGAAGCAGTGAAAAGAAAAATGATGGAAAAGTAAACAGAAGAATAGTTTTCAGCAAAAGTTCTTCCTTAAATATTGTACCTATAACTACATATGAGAGCACACATTCAGCAATGTAATTCAAAAATTGACTATTCTCAGGACAGTCGGCATCCCAACACACGCTCTAGTAAAGGAATGGTCTTATAAAACATCACTGTAAGAGCATATAGGCATCATAACATTTTTTATGCAGAAAAAAAATGACTTAGAAAGTTTAAGGCAGTTCATTTAAGATGTAGTACCACAAGTGCTTACCTGTGAAAGTGATCTCGATAATCTCTAGCCACTTCCTGAATAATAGATTTTAGTCTGGGGAGAAAAAAGAAGTTACATTGATAATCCAGAAAATGTTCTATCAAAGTACAAACAATAAACACTGAGATTTCTCCAGCAAGCATCAATGAGGGTTCCCTACTCCATTAACAAAAACCACCTCATTCATCTCGTTTCATTTCTAAGCGTTGAAAAGCTATCTACCACAACATCTCAACACAAAAGAAAAAACACAGTAGGACAGCTTCACTCCATCTACTGCCTTCTCAACATGCAGCACTGTGACTGAAAAAAATCCAAAGAGGTCTGGGAAAATAGCATACACAGTACTTGAACAATATTTGCTTAATCTAAATATTTATGCAATCAGAATGGAACAGGGGAGGGTCTTGTTCCTCTCAGTCTCTTCAGCAAACTCCAACTCAACTGAAAATGTCCATTCTTAATTTAAGCTCCACAATTAATATATAAGCATCACTAAACTAATTTTTAATGCAACCATGCTGATGAACAGTCACTTATTAAGTTTATCTCAAAGTCACCTGAATTCAAGTACTCTCATCTATATTTATAAGGTGACACAACAGCTTTAAAAAGCTATACAATCACTATTTGGTCATCTGATCTCATTAAAAAATGGTAGAAGAGCAAAACAGGAATTCCCATCACCTCACTGAACTCACACATGCTTCAACTGAGCCATAAATTGGGTAAATTCAGTAGGCTGAAGTCATAGATTAAAGAACATCCACAGATTAAAACCATTCATTTAACCCAGCCTTTCTAAATATTTAAGAAACTTCTTAAGTTCTTAATGTCATATCAGAAAGCACATTTCTCCCATAGTGTCACCAATGCTCATTTCTGTACCTGGTATGTTCCACTGAAGAGTTTTTATCATCAATGACTGCAATAGCCACAAGTTTTCCTAAAATAAGGAATAAAATACTTGAAAGCATTTAAAAAAAATACATACATTTTCAAATGGAAAACACTCCAACCTAGAAGATCAGAAACTCTCCAGGGACAGGAACTAGTTTTAAGTATAAACCAACCTTGATGCCTAATAGGCTCTTCTATCTGACCAAACTCTATTTTTCTTAAAGCTACTGAAAACAAATTAAGATGTGGCTTAATGCTACAGCACTAGTGTTCTACAAAAACCCTACTTATAAAAACAAGTTAAAAGGAGAAAAAGCACAGATTAAACTAATTCCCTACTCGAGCTGCATGTTAGCATATACCTAAAAGCTTGCAATTGCCATTATAAGTGACTGAATAACTATTGCACGGATTCAGTACTGGTTTTTTTCACACTATTAAAAATATGGAGTCTTAACCTTGCAGAAAAAAAACAACATGGAAAATTTACTGATAGAGCCTAGAAGTCATTACAGCAAAAAAGCCCCCATACTTTACAGACCTCTACCAGAGGAGCTTTAAAGACCAAACACTAGAATATACTGATCTTTTCAGGAATGACTTTGTAAAGTTTCTCTTGATTAAAAAAAACAAAAACAAACAAAGCCTCCTAAGGTGAACCAGATCAAAACATGTTTAGAAAGCTGGCCCAAGGTTTCCCAGATCAAGCACTTCCTCTTAGGAAAACAGATCTGTTAAGAGAGTAGTCAGGAGTTGGATTAACTAAAGCCTCTAGAGTGCACAGAAACAGTTTAATACTCTCAGGACACCATGATTCACTCAAAATTGACTCACCAAGCCAAGTGCTCAATTCATACCTATCACCTACAGGAAGCATTCTCCTCAAAAAAAGAAACTCGCTATTCTTCAAGTAATATTGCAGTCTTGAGGCTAAGAACAATGACTCATTCCCAGGCTTTCTTGTGAAATAGTAATAGCTTTTCCCCTCCTAATTCTTCCACAGCTCACTCCTCAGTTTTCCCCTCCTAACTCTTCCACAGCTCACTCAGTTTTCCCCATTTCTTTCCACACCCTAAGACATTACCCTTGTGAATGCACTAGGACACAACTTCTTTTTAGAGTGGAAAAGATGTAGATAAATTCCAGGTACTATGTATTTATACATAAAGCTCTTAAAAGTGAATAATGGCTTCTCCATTGTATTAATGAAATTGTTACTTATTTTTTGTAATTTGAGGAATTACAAAATGTAACAGGAAGAAATATACTACATGTAACCAATTTACAAGAGTAGTTCTGCAAACTACCTTGTGAAACTAATATTAAAAACTAATCTTTAAAACCTAGATGCTTCATAATCTTTAAAATCTGAAAGAACTCAATGTTACATTGAATATAAAGTTCTTTCTTTCAAAATGGAACATAGATTATAAGGTATCCTGGTCCAAAACATCAACACTTAAAGCATTTCTTCTGCTACTTCAGAGAATGTACTTTGAGCAGTATGAGTGATTTGCCCATTTAGGCAGTCAGCTGGCTGCAAATTTTTCAGCTGGTCTGCAAATTATTTTACTGGAGAAAAGCTGAAGTGTTGCAAAACAGCTCCCCTTTGGTATATGCTCTCCTCTCTTCCTTGCTATATCTACTTTAAAGATACCTTAATCCAGTTTATGGAAGACACGCCTAAACACAACCATATTTAATACTTCTAAATCCAGTCATAACATTTCTTTTAAATGTTCTTAAAGTGCAATATATGCAGAACACCTAAGCTGCTCTTAAATTAAAAGTTGTACTAATTTTTTGTGAGTACTACATAATTAGGCACACTGATTTTTATGCTGTGAGGAAAGGACTAGCATAGGCTTTGGATGAAGCCTCTAGTCAATAGAGAAGGTCTCACCAATATCAAAAGAAAATTGGCACTCTCAACACTGATTGAGATTAATTTATTTCTTACGCTTAAAAAATCACATTTTTAGTGATTTTTGTTAAGAACAAGAGGTGCCAAAGAGTTCAGTCATAGCAGCATCTCACCTGTATCTCCGAGTTCATACAGCGTAAAGCCATCTACATTAAGATAACCTTGAAATCTTTCTCTGTTTATCCAGGAAGACAAATCACCATCTTCATACTCTAAAAAGAAACAAACAACAAAAGAATGCTGAAAGTTAAACAAACAACACACTTATGTATAAGGATATACACTCTGTGTATAAATGGCAGGTGTCCTGCTGGCAGTGGCATTATTACTAGCCAAAGCAGTTTTTCCAGCCTAAAACTGCATATCAACTGCTCCAGTGATGACTGCCCATATCTCCTTAACCTCTTTTTAAGAGGGATGCGTTCAGGAAGAGAGAACCAGACAGAAGGTACATTCTGTCAGTTATGTAGGGAGAAGCTATGCTGTCTCATCCTTCCCCACTACCATTATTCAAGTGATACAAGTATTTAAGTCATATATTCCCAAAACTATCAGTTAAGGCCCTCCAAACTGTAATATGAGGAATAAAGGCAGAATCAGTTTCTTCCTCCCTGTCAGCTTTTGAAGGAAGACTTGCTGTACTAAGAAAACATACAGACAGTATTGCCAAAGCACAAAAAGCTCAAACTGGACCCTTTTATCCAATCTCTGAGCAGAGTACACATATGTAAAAAATCAAATTAGTTCTCTCTCAAGAGAGAGAGCGAGCTCACTGTCAGGAAGAGCACTTATAGAAAATCTGATTAACTGTTTGGAACTGTAAATTCATCTTATGTGTGACTCCTCCCCAGCAAGAGCCTTCTTCTGTTTTGCATATGATGAATATACACAGTAAGTGAAGGTTGATGAGATAACATCATCACTTCTACTTCACTATTGCTAAAACCAGTTCCTCCTCAAATGCAGTTTGTTCCACAAGAACTAAGTACTTTTTTTCTCTTCTCCTTCATGAAGGAGCTATTGTTTATCATAGAACTGGGGAATTTCCCCAGCACCTCAAGACAACTTCGAAAAAAATCTTAACTGTCCCACTTTCTCTGTATATACTTTAAATACGTTTCCTTAAGGTAAATTCCACTTTTACTTACCATCATAGACAAAGTAAGTTCCATCTTTGAAGACCAAAACAGCAGGCAATTCAGGCAATGTCACATACTGAAAGAGAGGTGGCTTTCAATGAATCCAGGGAAGAAGTAAACATTTTTAAACAAAAAATCTTGAAATGTGGAAGTGTAGTCCATCTAAGCACATTTATATGTTGTCTGTCTACATTTACTAAAAAAAAATGCCAGCTTCTGTATATGAAAAAGTAACATAACAAATCCATATATTTGAGATATAGGTCTCATGAATCATAAAAGCAGATTTTTACCAGTATTTGCGGTAGTATGAAGAATGTTTTATTGGTTGGACATGAACTTTAGATAGAAGATCATGACCTTAGGAGGTTTATCAATCATGCTTCTGTTCCCAATTTGTGCTGTTGTAAGCATACCTGTCATACCATTACTTCTACTAAATGGACAACCAATATTGTAGAGTACAACGTGACATCGAGAACATATGCTATTAAATGTGGGTTATTCCCTGTGGTTCAGGCTGATGAGAAAATAAAGGCAGCTTCAGCAGACAGGGCTGCAAATAGCCCTGACCTAGGCAAATAGAACAAAGGTGCCTGCATTACCATCTTAAATATGATATTTAGGACAGTCAGCAACATATTTAAAGAAAATACAAGGTGTAGAAACCTTTCCCTTTGAACTTAAAAGAATATTATTCAGTTCATGCTTTCAGTAAACAGCCACACACAAAATACTCTATCTACTCCTTACTGCTTAGTACCATTCTAAGTTAAAATTCCAATTTGTGATTAAGAAAGGACTGTATTATGAGCTTAATTCTGATTATGAAGTTGGCTGAATTGTCTTATTTACTGATATGGTTGGGAAACATAAGAGTGCTTTTCCAAATGACATGCCTTCTGTAATCAATTCTGCATTACCTTCCTTGGAAATAAAGGTAAAAGCAGGAGGTTTATAACTTAACGGTCCACATGAAAGAGTAAGACGAGGTAATTCTAGACAACAGCATATTCTTTCATTTGCCCAAAACACAGTTTAGCATCTTGAAAGGGCAAATCAGTGCATGTACAACTTATGGCTTGCAAAAGATGCTCGAAGCTTGGAATAAGATTCAGGTGACAAAATAAAGCCTAGCAGTGAATGCTCTCATGCAAAGCCTCATTACAACCAACAATCAGTGACTTCATAACATTTTTGCTTCTCTCCATAGAATACTGCATACTATCACTATTTCAGTTTAAATGATATCCGTGGGAAATCACATTTGGTGGAAAAAATAACTCACTGCTTCCATCATTGTGGTGGCACAATCCCAGATTTCCAGCTTTTAATGCTCTTTCCACAGCATGTGTGAACAGTACTTTCCTTGCTCACATGGGGTGGAAGTGCAAATAGCAATATTCAAATTGAGGTAGTTTTTGATACAAAGCTTGTGAAATTTAACAATACATTATTTATAATGAGATCAGTTCTACTTATTATGTTGTAAAACTCAGGCACCTGGAAAAACTAAGCTATGCTAGTTCTCTACTAATCCCAAACCGATTTCAAAGTCATGTGTCATCAGGCTTGAGTACCACCTGAGATAACAATAAATGAACAAGCCTTTTTATTTTGCTTCAACATGTAAGCGACCATGGTTAGACTAACAACAGGAGTAGCATTTTTCCCAACCTTGTGACTAAGTTATTTCCTCATTACAGAATTCTCCAAAGAGCCACATGTGAGCTCTGCAATCAGTAGATAGGATCAGTTGATCCCTGGGCAGACTAATGTTTTGATCAGCTCTATTGCACAAGGTGAAAATAACTTACATTTTCACTTCTCCCATTATTAGGGTACCAGTGGCACTCCAAGACACAGATCCCTGAACTAGTTATACATTAAAGCACCTGCCTTTTTGACCAGGTCATAAATCCACACTACATTCTGCATACCTTCTATTTAATTTTATTAACATGACTGAACAAGTAATTTGGTCAATGCAAAGCAATGACAAACCGAAAATTAGTTTGTATTCTTTAACCATACAGATGAAAAAATTTAACTGTTTCAGTGTAATTAGTTTGAATTTTATTAAAGCCAAATATACTGGAAAAAGTAATTTCTGTACAATCAAAACAGCAAAACTGCATGTATGAGTAGAACTATATCATTTCTGAGGAAACAGTAGGAACTAAACCAGCTTACCTCAGGCAGCACATCTTCTGAGGCAGAAAAAAAGTATGTATAAACTATTAGTTCTGAAGCAACTTCAATGTACTTTTCCTGCAAAAATACAAACAATGGTTTTTGATTTCTGAACTTTTAGTATGCTTCAAACGAAGTTTGATGACATATCTTCAAACAGTAATTAGAACATCATTCTCACACAAGACTGTAAAAACACTTCAGTAAACAACAAAAGATATTGATTTATTACAATCATACACTTCAATCACTGAACTTTACAGCAGACAACTTCAACTATATCTGCGAATAGCCAAAAGAAGTAACTTTATTTAATCAAGCTTCAAACCTTTAAAGTGGATTCACCACCAACATACACAAAAAGGACACGATGCCTCTTCTGCACATGCTCGAACATATGCTGGCTAGGAAGCGGTCTGATAAGAGGTCTGGGAGGAGAAAAAAAGAGAAAGAAAAATCTCAGTTTCTGCAGGCTGCAAAACTCAAATAATAAATAAATAAAAGTCCCCAAGAAAAAGCCACGAAGGTTTTCAGGTGGGGGGTTTTTGTTGTTTAGGTTTTTTGGGTTTGAGGTTTTTGGGTTTTTTTTTTTTGTTAACCTAAATTCACCAATGCAAGTTAATTTCATTTTTCAATTTATTACAGTTTCAGCAAAAAACACTAATAACTCCCCACAATAAACCTGTTATGTTCCTCAAGCAGCACACCGAAATTTAAAATTACTATCTTTAAAACAAACGTTGCTATGAAATAAATATGCAAGCCATTTACTGGCCACAGGATGACAAATAGGTTGGGTTGGAAAGGACTTTGAAGACTGTCTACTAGTGCAACCCTCCTGCCATGGAAGAAAGAAAAAAAAAACGAAATACTTATAAACAATTCTGTAAAAGCAATTTCCTTATGTTGCCGTAACTTTTCGGCTGCATATATTCAGATGCATTTATCAAAGTAACATCTTTCAGAAAACTTTTGAGTATTAAGTGGATTCTGCCTTAGTAATGACGTCAATCTATCAGTCAACATTTAGGCAAATATTCTTGTTTCTGGCTTCCAAAAGCTTCAATTGTTCAGCATTTCCACTACTTTGAAAGCTCCTTGTTGTTGCACTGTAAAGAAGGGATTATAACTAGCCAGTCTCTACAGACTTTCTCCATGCCACTCGCCATCGGCTTTACATGTGAACATACGTAGAGTACCCAGAGCTTTTAACTTCATGTCAACGTCTTGTTCTTTATTTAACTAGATTTAATTTTGGCCCACCTAAAAATCCTACAGAACTTCTAAGCCACCAGAACCAGTCTCACAGAAGAATATACTTACCCTGCTACTCTATTAGCAAATTCAATTATATCATCTTTAGTTCTAGGTCCTCTATAGTTGTATGCCAAGTCACCTTTTAAGCTAGATAAGTAGGAGGGGGGAAAAAAAAAAAGAACAGAATTTAAATCAATTAAACTTATCTGCACATGTAAAATTACTCAAGCTTCATATATCTATTACAGTCATCTTTTAGCAAGTGAGATAAGCATGATAATTTTTCAAACACCTAGATTTAAGAAGTATTCAGCAAAAAAAGAAAAAATCAATAATGCAATACAACCCAATTATGGAGTAAAAACATAGGTATACAATATCCGACATACTGACATTTAAAAACAATTAACTTTCTTTTACAATTACTTTTTTCTAGTGCACAGCAATGACTTTGTAAACACACAGCTCACTTGGAACATTTGCTTCTGATCACATCCAAACCCCAAACATTTAGAGTTTTTAATACTTGAGGATTAGTCTTTCTAGAAGACAAACATGAACTTTTTCAATGCTTTTTGTAATTGAAAAGTATCAAACAGCATCGGCCAGTTTACTGTACTCTGCTGACAGGACACTTGCATTACAGCAACACCCAACCAAATTTTACTGATTCTGACAGGCTTTCCTTGAATCCACATAGGTTTAGAAAACTATAAAGATAATGCCAAAATGAAATGATGGAATATTTGCTTGTTTTTGTTTTGCGCTTGTAACTTCCCTGTTTCTTCTTTGTTTAACTTTCTAAGCAGAGAGCACTATTTTTGAACCAAACTCAATGGGAAGCTTCAACTTACAGCTTAATTGTTGGATAGCCTCGCACTCCAAATTCAGATGCAGTACCTGAAAGAAATGGTGTTAATGCCGAAGTGAACCAAGACTTTTTTGCTCTCCTACATCATTTAAGGTACAAAGGTATTCCTGCAGTTTTAAGTAACTTTTAAATATGCAAACCTGAATTTTAGAACAAAAAGTATCAATTCTATTCTAGGTATCAATACAAAAATTTAGTATCAGAATGACAGATGCAATTATTTCAGAGTACGAGTATGCAACTTATATGATTAAGAATTTGATACGTGACTGGAATGTTAGAGATCAACAGTTTAACACATTATAAAAAATCATTATATACATTAACAGTTTTATCACATGGAGATCTCACTTGGGCTCCACTGCTCCCTATGTCTTCCCTCTTAAATATCCTCCTGGTTTAAATCAGATTTAAGTGAAATGAAAATTAAAAAAAGCACACTAAAACTAAGAAAACGGCACTAAGCATGCAACAATCCTCTCCGGTCTACCCAACCACTTCACTGAATACTTAAGGTTCTGGATTTCCTCCTAGGTCACTAGATATGAAAGGCAACATCAAAAAATGGAACTGTAAAAATAGCTGAAGTTGATTGTTCAAGAAGACATTTACAGAGAAACATGTGGAAAAAATGGATCAACACTGATGCAATGATTTCAGCAGACTTTTGGTGTAACACCTTAAGGACTGATTACCCAAAAAAAAGCAACGGACAGAACACAAACACTTGTCCAACAGTGATACGGAGAAAGCAAAACTGGATGCTGTCAAGAGAAGTACCACAAAGATATTTCTATAATGGTACTCTCAGAAGCAGATCAAAAGCATGTCTTTGAAATGCTTTTAGCTACCTTTGGTCAGAAAGAATTCCATACACAAGCATATTCAAAGCAATATCTTTGCAAAGCTTTTTCCTATCATTTGCTATCATACAGAACAGAAGAATGACTAATGAAAAAAATTAAGACCAGTCTCAAAACAGAGGCTGTCATGAAACCACTCCTAACCAAACCATACTTACTAGAAAAGGAAGTTGCATCCATCTTCCCAACTTTCACTGGAGAGCCCATGTTTTTCATTTCCATACCCACTTCATTCCACACAGGCTCCAGTTTCTTGCAGTGGCCACACCAAGGTGCATAAAACTGAGAAACAAATACATTTTATTTTAAAAAAAAACAAAACAAACAAACAAGCAAAAAGAGAAGTTAGTGAAGAGAAATAATTAACAGAGTTGATTCTATTAATCCAAGGCTCATTTTCCAGTCACAGTGCTCTTAAAGTCTTAATAAAATGGTAAGTTGATTAGAAAACTGAGCTTTTCTGATTCAGTGCTACTTCTAATATGACCACACAAGTTTGGAAAAAATACATTCAACTGCTATACTATTATACAATTACTTATTTAAAATAGACTGTGTGGTAACAGTTAAATAAACAAACTATTTTTTAATATTTTCCTTTCTTTTTTTAAAGTTAGAAGATCATGTAATTAATCTACCCATGCATATTAATTTCTGTGTTCACAGAGGAGCGTTATATATTGCCCTTCCTTTCAATGAATAGCTACGTATACTTCCCAAACCTGCCCTCTGGATTTCGGTTCTTCAGCAACTACTCTTACACAACCACACCGTAAAACCAATCCTGTTTCCTCAGAGCCAAGCAGCCTTGAGAGACTTCATTTCATCTTTCTACCTATGTCTTGCTGCAACATCTCAGTGAAATTAACAAGGAAGATGTCAATGCCTTGGTTTGATAAGATCGGGTTACAACTTGCTAAAGATGGATTTTGGTTTCCTATACATTACTGATCAATTCACACAGAATCACACACAGAATCACCAGGTTGGAAGAGACCCACCGGATCGTTGAGTCCAACCATTCCCACCAATCCCTAAATCATGCCCCTAAGTACCTCATCCACCCTCACCTTACACACCTCCAGGGACAGTGACTCAACCACCTCCCTGGGCAGACCGTTCCAGTGCCTAACCACCCTCTCCATGAAGAATATTTTCCTAATCTCAAGCCTAAATCTCTCCTGGTGGAGCTTGAGGCCATTCCCTCTCGTCCTGTCCCCTGTCCCTTGGGAGAAGAGCCCAGCTCCCTCCTCCCCACAACCTCCCTTCAGGTAGTTATAGAGAGCAATGAGGTCTCCCCTCAGCCTCCTCTTCTCCAGGCTGAACACCCCCAGCTCTCTCAGCCGCTCCTCATCAGGCCTGTTCTCCAGCCCCTTCACCAGCTTTGCTGCTCTTCTCTGGACTCGCTCCAGAGCCTCAACATCCTTCTTGTGGTGAGGAATCAGCATATGTAGATTTCCCACTCAAAAAATCACAAATATGATTTATAAGATCTCATTCCCAAAAAAGTGCAATCTTTTAAATAATTCCTTGACTCTGAAATAAGGAGCACTCAATCTTTCCAAATACTTCAGAAAGTAAAAGCAGCCTCTCATGCATTTAATGTTGCAGTCTTGAATATCTAGAACACAAATTAGCAGATATAATTAAAGATCAAAACTGTAAAAATTCTGAGCAGAGTTTATCATCTCCTGACTGCAAGTGTTAGGTAATTTGCTTTCCTCTTCTAAGGGCTGCATAATACAGCATACGGCCTGTCTGCATCCAATACTTAGCCTTATTCCTGGCTCATTCTGAACAATACAGACAGACAGCTTATCCACCCTGTCAGAATAATTACTGTCATGCAGTTTTTCTGCACCATGTACAACCGATTTTCCAAATGATGAAATAGCCTTACTACAGAGTGTAGCATTGTACATTCTGTGGTTTGACTTCCCCTAGCAGTTCTTCCCATTTTTCTCATATACTCACATCTATAAGCCAAATATCATCTTTGCGGTTTTCTTTAAACCTAGGAGGAGAAAAAGTGAAATCAATATATAAAATATTCAAAAAAAAAAAAAAAGGTAAAGTGCATGCATGAAAAAGTCCACAACTAAGTTGCACAAAACCATATATACCAGAATTCTGCGAGGGAGGAAATAGTTATCTTTTATTATTAGGATTGCCCCTGTACACAATACTACATACACAGTTGTACCATTTTGGTTTCTATAACCATTTGCCTAGAGATTAAAAAAAAACCAAACACCAACTAAAAAAACAGAAAAATAGTAAGAAATCAGAAAACACACCAAAACATTCTGGTTAGGGCATGTCTTTTAAGGGGAAAAGTATTTTTCAAGCTTCTAGTTATTTAGAATCCTGGTGTTGACTGTTAAGAAAATATTGCATTTTTATAGATCAACTAATACTCTCCCAGAGCACTGGTTTATACTGTTGGTCTACAAACAGTAAAGCTAAGATTAACTGAATTATCTGCATAGCAATTTTAGTTTGACCTCCTTCAACATTCCACTATAGCTGTGTCAGTTTATGTTTTCATCAAAGGTGCACAGAAGAAACAAACTAATTAGAGTAAAAATGTTCAAGTTACTGAGAGAGAGAGATACACAGGTACTACTGAATACAATCAATGCTACAGCAGTAACATCTTAATGTCTACCTTTATTAAATATAAATCTCTCAATAAATGTTAAAACCTCTATAGCAGAAATAGAACGTCATAAATGAAAGTTCCTTGGTATCTCTTGAAGTGTTGCTTACACGTTTCACTAAACTGCTATCACTACTACAAAGTCACAGAAATTATCACATTACCTAACTGTTTCTACCTTGAGAATTAAATAACCCAGAATTTTAATGTGAGGTTTATTTTTGCAAAGGTTGGATTTTGGAAAAATTACTACAACTGCGAGTAATGTCAGATGCTATAAAATACATTATACAACATCCTTACTGTCGCAGTCTTATTGTGAAAGAAGACAACTGTATATATAATTACCCAATAAGTGTGATCTACACTCTAAGTTAAGATCTAATTAATAGATGTTATAGCCCAACTCATCAATTCCCAACATGCACCATGCCTATAAATGGCTCATTGGCAGCATGCAGAATCAGAGAACAGTTATAATATTTTATTTAGAGTTGAACAGATTTCTAATTGCCTCCAATAGTCTTCAAGAAATACTAATGCTGAAGCTTGCCTGCTGCTTCCAAAGAAATAAATCAGAAATCATTACTCTAATTACAGCGCTGAGTGTTTGAAACTTAGAATTGAAGCATTTCACTGGTAAATTCAAGCCTTTTTTGTTTTCTTGGCAGCATATCAAGGTTGCAATACTTGTAAAGCAGGAAAGGTATTTGCAGCAACTAACATAAAAATGTTACAGGAAAGCAGCATTCTTAAGTCACAAAATTGCTTAGTCAACCACCTCACTAAAAGTTCGCTTCGCTACCTTAAGTGCTACAGAGTTAATGAAAGAACTAATTAGTGTCTAGCGTCTCTGAAGAAATCTAATGAAGCTCCAGCTAACTTCCAATTACAAAGTCATATATAATTGGTTATGATGCAAGAGGCAGAAAGCACCTAATGAATCATCAGATCCTAGGCCGTGCTTCAATTTATAATATCCACGCTTGGTTTGCCAAAGAATTTACAATGAAATGTTCTCCTCCACCTGCCACAGTACAACTGTTCTGGGAGCATTAAAGCATCAGAAAAAGTAGACTGAAATCTTATAAAACCAGTAGACAGCAAGGAAAAGAGGGAAAGAACGGAATTGTCTAGAAGCAGAATATTCCAACAGAATTTAGTAACTTTGGTATTTTTTATAATATCTTAGGCCATAGTTTTTATGAAAGTAAATTTCAAGTTGTACTGTCCATTTATAAACATCTATTTAATTAAAAGATCAGCTGAAATGCAACAACAAAAAAAATCAACCATCTAAACTCTTTCAAGTTCTGATAATATTAAAACTGCCAACTGACACAGGCACAATCATACTAGTGGAAAGATGGCATAGTCAAGTGTTGCATGTCCTTGAAGCAAAATTATTTTTCCCAAATTATACATACAACTTCCCAACATTTAGCACCACGTGATCAAAAACGTTCCCTCGGCCTCCATTTAATCTATGCACCCCACTTAATCGCTAATGATTAAACGAGACCTGCATGAAGCAAAACTGAAGACTAAGGCCACAATCCCAAGGTTTTTAAACCAACCCAACTGGTGCTTCTGTTCCCCTCCATTTCACAGCATCACAGAATCACAGAATGACCAGGTTGGAAGAGACCCACTGGATCGTCGAGTCCAACCATTCCCACCAATCCCTAAATCATGCTCCTAAGCACCTCATCCACCCTCACCTTAAACACCTCCAGGGACGGTGACTCAACCACCTCCCTGGGCAGACCGTTCCAATGCCTAACCACCCTCTCTGTGAAGAATTTTTTCCTAATCTCAAGCCTAAATCTCTCCTGGCAGAGCTTGAGGCCATTCCCTCTCGTCCTGTCCCCTGTCCCTTGGCAGAAGAGCCCAGCTCCCTCCTCCCCACAACCTCCCTTCAGGTAGTTGTAGAGAGTAATAAGGTCTCCCCTCAGCCTCCTCTTCTCCAAGCTGAACAACCCCAGCTCTCTCAGCCGCTCCTCGTAAGATATGTTCTCCAGCCCCTTCACCAGCCCCTTCACCACTCCAAAACAGCAATTACATTTAAATTTACACCTGCGGAAACAGGATATGGGAAAGTGATGCAGGAGCACAGATACACACCATTTTATTCACTTAACCTCTTTAAGTCTTCGAAAAGACAAAGCACGTTTCAAAAACAAGCTTTGAAAATCAAGTCCAAGAAATTCTTGGCCTTCAGATACTTTTCAACACTTTAAACAGCAGTCAGAGATGCTGTGATGTATCTCTCTTCAGTACCCCTTCCCGCCTCCATAATTCCACTGTACTTCATTAGATCCTGCGATTAACTGTTCCAGCCAAATAAGCAATACAGTAAAAAAAATGAATATTTCCTGACTGTTTAGCTCTATGATGCAGTTTATCATGGACTGATGTCTGATGAAAACACCACCTTTGATAGGCTTAGATTTATCATAAAGCAGCCATCTAACGCTATCTTCTCCTCCCCTGGAATTTATGATTTTCTGTGCCTTCAGTTTTGATTCTAATAATCGTGCTGCTTTATAGTGCTTTAGATTAACCTGCTGATGTGATCAAAAAACTTAATTTTATTTTTGGAAAGTTAGTTTTTACTGAGAACAGCAAGTATGTAACCAACAAACTACTAAAGCAAAGCAGTACATGAACAATGACAACAGAACAGCAAGGGTTGGAGGGAACCTTAAAGATCAATCACCCAGTTCTAACCCCTCTGCCATGTGCAGGGACATTCCACTAGATCAGGCTGCCGGAGGCCCCATCCAATCTGGCCTTCAACACCTGCAGGGATGGGGCATCCATAACTTCTCCTGGCAACCTGCTCCAGGGCCTCACCACACTCATGGTGAAGAAATTCCTCCTTACATCAAGCCTAAATCTGCCCCTCTTCAATTTATACCCATTCCCCCTTGTCCTATCACCACAAGCCTTCATGAATAGTCCCTCTCCAGCTTTCCTGTTAGGCCCCTTTCAGGTACTGGAATCAAGTTAAAGGCAGGACTACCTTTCAACATTCCAACACTCTCACAGCTGCATGGCTAAATCCATTGTAAAAGCACATTTTTAAGCTGGAATATAATTGGCACTTCAAGCGGTCGTGAACTAGTCCTACAGGCCGTCTCTCCTCCGTTTCTGGCCATGCATGAATGCATTTTCCTTGTTCTTCTAAATCCGTATGGCAGCTACGCAGCAACCTCAAATGAAGACTCAGGTTAAATAAAAACAGCTTTTATTTGAAGCAAGCATCGATACACCAGTATATTGACTCCATCAAAAAGAAGAAAAGGTTAAGGAAGCCCAAGAACACTTCTGGTAACAGCACCTGTGATGACAGGTTTAAAAGAAAACTTGCCAAATCAAAGCATTCTTCAGCTTCATTAAGCGAATCATAGAACAGTTTGATTTGGAAGGGACTTTAAAGATCATCCAGTTCCAACCCCCCTGGCAGGGATGTCCCAGTACATCAGATTACCCAAGGCCCCATCCAACCTGGCCTTGAACACCTTCACGGATGGGGCAGCCACAGCTTCCCTAGTCTACCTGTTCCAGTGCCTCACCACTCTCATTGTGAAGAAATTCTTCCTAATGTCTAGTCATCTACCCATCTCCCGTTTTTACCATTGCCTCTACTCCTATCACCACACACCTTTGTAAACAGTCCCTCCGCAGCTTTCTTGCAGGCTCCTTTCAGGGACTGGAAGGTTGCTATAAGATTGCACCAACTTCATACGGGCCACAATCTCTCTGTCACTGCCACTAAGAAAAAGACCAACGTTTGTACTGTAGCTTTCTTGACAACCACACTCCGCTCAGAGCCGTCAGTCCGGGTTCATCCTTCCCCCCCACGCAAAGAGACGGGCGACGCTTCAAAGGAACAAGGCAAGATACCCCAGCACTTACGACTCATCCAGATCCTCCACAAAACCCGCACCTGACGCCACCACCTGTGCGACCACTGCGAGGGAAGAAAAAGCGAAACGTGAGCCACCTCCACACCCAGCCGGGGGCTCTCACCCCGGCCCGCGCCGCTTAGCCCTTAGGCCTTTCCCCGTTGCCCCGGCAGCGCCTACCTGCCGCCCACAGCACCCAGGGCCGCCCGCCCGCCGCCGCCATGTTGACAGGAGCCCCCGCGCGGCCGGAAGCGGAAGCGGCGGCGGGAGGGGCGGGGCCTCTCGCACTGCGCAGGCGCCGAGGCGGCGGCGGTTCTGGCTGCGGGGGCTGCGCGGCGAGGAGGGAGCTGAGGCGGCTCCCGTCGGATCAGGCCGCCCAAGGTCGCACGCAACCTGGCCTTGAACACCTCCAGGGATGGGGCAGCCACAGCTTTCCTGGGCAACCTGGGCCAGGGCCTCCCCACCATCATTGTGCGGGCGAGGCGAGGGCCCACGGGGACCCTTACGGACCCTGCTGGCGCTCCCAGGGCCTGGTGGTACCTTATGGAGCCTTGCGGTCTCTTATATGGCTGGTAGTCACCTATAGCGAACCTTGCTGTCACCTACTGGCACCCTGCTGGCGTCCCCAGGGCCTGCTGGTTTCCCCTCACCACAAGAAGGATGTTGAGGCTCTGGAGCCAGTGCAGAGAAGAGCAACGAAGCTGGTGAAGGGGCTGGAGAACAGGCCTGATGAGGAGCAGCTGAGAGAGCTGGGGGTGTTTAGCCTGGAGAAGAGGAGGCTGAGGGGAGACCTCATTGCTCTCTACAACTACCTGAGGGGAGGTTGTGGAGGGGAGGGTAATAGCCTCTTCTCCCAAGGGACAGGGGACAGGATGAGAGGGAATGGCCTTAAGCTCCGTCAGGGGAGGTTTAGGCTGGACATTAGAAAAAAAAAAATTCATGGAAAGTGTTGTTGGACACTGGAACAGGCTGCCGAGGGAGAGGGCTGAGTCACCTTCCCTGGAGGGGTTTAAGGGACAGGTGGACGAGGCACTGAGGGGCATGGTTTAGTATTTGCTAGGAATGGTTGGACTCGATCCGGTGGGTCTTTTTCAACCTGGTGATTCTATGATTGTGAAGAAATTCTTCTTTACGTCCAGTCTAAATCTGCCCCTCTCCAGTTTACACCTACTGCCCCTTGTCTTCTCACCACAAGCCTTTGTGAACAGTCCCTCCCCAGCTTTCTTGTAGCTTCTTCAGGTACTAGAAGGTCACTATAAGGTCTCCTCAGGCTTGACGTTGCTATCGTCCCAGTGGTTCCCACATTTGGGGCCAGCCAGCCTGGCCTTGAACACATCCAGGTGTGGGATATCCACAGCTTTCCTGGGCAACCTGTGCCAGTGCCTCACCACTCTCATCATGAACAAATTTCTCCTTACGTCCAGTCTAAATCTGCCCCTCCCCAGTTTATAGCTATTGTTGCATGTTGCCGTCTGCCTTCTATGGGTAGAGCTCATCCCCTGTTACTAACTAGAGCTGCAGTGTCAGCAACCCTCTTTCACAGGCTTGCGCTCTGCTGCTTAATGTCTGTATTGTTCTCTTTAGCTTTCCTCATTCTTTCAAACCTGTTCCAGTCGTCTCTGTTTTCAACTAGCTTGTATTTCAGTACAGATCTCCGGGTCCTGGGGGGAACGTAATGTAGCTGACAAGCCGCTTCCAGTTAAAGCAGGTCTGGGACTGTTCAGCCTGGGGAAGAGAAGGCTCAGTACACACGAGCATCTGAAGTAAGGGTGCAAGGAGAACAGAGACAGGTTCTTTCCAGTGGTGCCCAGTGACAAGACCAGATGCAACAGACATGCTGAAACACAGGGAATTCTCTCTGAACATTGGGAAACACTTTTACTGTGAGGCTGATGGAGCACTACCTGCCAGTCTCTCACCTTCAAGATGTTTAAAAACTGCCTGGACCCGGTCCTGAACAACCAGCTCTAAGTGATCATGCTAGAAGCACAGAACAACCAGGTTGGAAGAGACTCACTGGATCATCGAGTCCAACCACTCCTATCAAACACTAAACCATGCCCCTCAGCACCTCATCCACGAGATGACCTCCAGAGGTCCTTTCCAACCTCAACCACTTTGTGATTTCATAAATGGTTCCTTCCAATTTTGACTCCATCAGTATAAATTCTTGCATATGCCTTTCTGACCTATATTGAAGTTACTTGTTGCAGCTGTACATGCAAATGTTTGAGGTCTTTGTTGGAGAAAGATAGATTCTTCCTGTGAAAATATAATTCCTCTGACCTCAGTGTTCAAGTGTCTTCTAATAATAGGGTCTACAAGCAGCAAACATTTTAAGTTGCCTCATTTTGGGGCTTCTCTGTGTGTGTGTTCTCATGTATATATCTACGCAGATATAGATACGCATTCTCCCTCTCTAGCATAACAATGAATTAGCATGTTTGATTCATCAGATGACCTCCAGAGTTGTCCAGCCCTTTGGAAAAATCAGCTACCATATCAAAGATTTATTGGCTGAGAAATAGGTCATGACCTGAGAGTGTACGGCATAGCTCACACAGAATTCGAAAGTATCTGGCTCTGGCCTGTGGTGGATTCGTCTTTTTCTTACCCACATTTGACTGAAAGGTATGCAGCCTTATTATCAAGATTTTCACTTCTCCCCTCTCTCCCCTCCCTACCATAGGAGAACTAATAATTTGCTAACATCTGTACTAGGTAAACTATGAGAATTGTTTGCTGAATGCAGAGAATTTCTGTTCCACATAATTTCACTTTCCATATAACGTAGTTAGTGAAGTGATTTCTGTATGCCTGACCAAATGACAGCTGGCATCTGTTTTGATCCTAATCTAACTGCTGTCTAGACTGAGACAATGAAAACAATTTACCCCATCAGTCCTTTAGTGGAAAATTCATAAGGGAGAAAATGGGAATAGCCAAGTAGCTATTAAATTAGTATAATCCTATTCTCTTGCTCAGACACTTCACAGTCGGCTTTAAATAACTTTTAAAGTGTAAGGAACTTTTTGTATAGTTCTGTAGAAGTTTGAATGAAGCTGCTTGCACACCCTTTAAATCCTTTTTGTCAACTTTGGAATTTATTCTTTATGCAGTTAAAGGAATATGATTTGTCTCTTGCGTTTTGTGAGCCAAAGTCATGTTCTGCAAGCCCATGCTCTGTTCTTGAACTATATTAGTTTTAAATTGAAGGAGTCGCTTTTTATTTACTTCTTTGTGACTAAATTTAGTACACTTACATACACAAGATTATACTGTGTTTATTTATATAATTTGTAGTCCAACTTTACTGCCTAAAATGCAATATGTATATAAAAGATGCTTCTTGCACTGAAGCAAAGTAACAAAATGTCATGGTAGAAGTATGTATCATGCAAAAGAAATAGGATAATGACAGATGAGGTCTAGAGAAATCTCAAGTGTTTTTTGAGTTTGTATTATTTATGCTACGAAATTTGAAAAATACACGAGACTAATAGATTACTGTCAATGGATTACTAAACTCACTGAGTTAGTTCAACAAAGGCAAGATACAAGCTTTGTCTGCTGACTGCTGCTCTTCAGAGCTCTTTTGCTGTTGCAAGATTTTCAGTCTATTTGTGCAGGTTATCCACATTTGCCGTGTGAAGAACGGGGAAAAGGACCTATTTGTATCTATTCAGATTATAGAATGTGGATTTATTTTTACTGGAATGTGTGGAATTTTGCCTTAACAGAAATAAACTTTTTCAAATAATTTCCTGTCTATGGTTCCTTAAGATTTTTAGCAGAATACCACGCTGTGTTTCAGCACATACAGACGTAACTAAAATACTTAGAATATTGAAGTTTTTTGTGTCCATCTTTATTATACAGTGAATAGCATATTGGTGACCAAGCACTGCCCAGCCTGCCATGAAAGGTCATAGGAGAGGATCAGACTGAAAGTGCAGAACAGAAAGAAAGAAAAGAAGAAACGGAGAGAGGAAGGAAAGCAAAACAGGAGCTTGGACAAGAAAAATAGGAACAGAAGAAGATGGAAGAGCATTCTGAGATGGGTGGAGTTATGATGAGAGGGTAAGAAGTTATGTGTTACGAGAAGAGTATGAGCTGCTGCAGAAAGAAAAGTCCTTTTTAATGAAGAAGGAATTTTGCCACCATTAGTATCACTCAATGATGCTACTATTTTTGTGTGTGTTTTACTACTCATTTTATATAACTTCTGCTTTATATTTTTACTTCGTTGTATATTATTTGCTAAATATATTTGCGAATACATAACATGAAAAGTGTAGACATCAAAATGAAGTTCACAAAATAACATTTCTGAACATTTACACAGAGATTTTATACAAAGTGGTTTTCAGCTATTCGTTTTTTCCTTGCTGTTACGTGAAATATGGGAATGGATGGAGAAATATATATTTTCATGGAAGTAGTTCTACGGTTAACTTAGTAGTGTCAAAATGAAAAGACAGTTCTTTCTGAAAATACAGAAAATTATTTTTCTTATTCCTTAATAAGGTACAGGTGTTCCATATTTTGAGAATAGTCACCTGCTTGGTATTCACCTTTTGTTGAACAGTTACAATTTCAGTGCTTGCAAATAAGAACTGCTGTCAAAGACATTAAGCAAAACAAAAATCTAAATAAATACTACTCGAGTAGCTTTTCACATAAGCCAAATAGACGGTAGCAATGAAGGCGAAGGGAGGATATGTACTTTAATTTGAGGGTGATAAGTGCACATTTGAGTACAAACTGTTCTTGTGTTGTTAGATTTTTACAAAATACGTCCATGTACTCTTACAATTACATGCCAGCTACAGAATTCTTTGGCTTCATGTGTAATACAATTACTGGTACAAACAAGAATATCAGCAACTATATTATTCATTATTGAATTTTTAATCGACAATGTGCAAAGTTCAGCTTACATCAATCGTTTGTATTAATGCTGTTTATTTCTCTTCCATTACAGGAATAAGCTGTACTGATATGTAGTATTTTCCCATAGCGACAACATCTATGATAGCGGGTTTGTGCCACTTGAACTGTGTCAGTACCTTCTTATATGTACAGCCTAAGTCTATTTCATAAAATGAACTAAACCAGTAATACAGTTGTCATTAATCATAGTTAAATGCAAAGTAGTGATAAACTTGTAGTGAAATAATTTCATATCTAATTAGAAGACCATATATTTGTGCATGTTCTGGTACACTTTGGGGATTTTTTTACATGTTTTGCATGAGAATACTTGCAGTTTTTGCAAGACACAACATGAAGTAGAATCTGAATTAGAAACACAATTGTGATAAAATTAATACCATTGACACTGGCAGCAGAATTAAGTGATCTTATATTATCAATTCATTTTTCCATATAGCTTTAGTTTTTAGAACACCTTGAACTGATGCTTAGAGGTGTTTCTGGTGGGCTGCAGATTGATTTTTTTTTTATTTAAAAATAAACAACATTGAATTTTTATGTTTCTTTTATTACAGAGACACCTGGTGGGCTTTGAGTGTATTTACAAAAAAAACCCATTTCCCCCTTTTTTTTTATCTGAGTTTGATTTAAAGTAAGTATTATCATTTATAATTTACCACTTCTATTTAGAACTTCCTGCATTATGGTACGACATAATTTTAAAGTCAAATTAAGAATATTTACGTATTATCCGCTCTGTACTCCATAATGATTATTATAGTTGATGATGGGTATTTTTCCTGCAACTTCCCTGTCAGAGTTGTATGGAGGAGAGATTCGAGCATATTATAGGCAAAGTGAAGTAAAAATACATTTCTTGTAAGATTTTAGTATTAGAGTAATTGGTAATTGGTTTTTATATATTCAACATTTGGTTTATGTGTCTTGTTCCTGATTTGTCTGTTTTAAGATTATGAAATGTGACCAGTTTAATGTCCAGATCTCTATGTTAGTACATAAAGAAAGTTCTTTCTGCACTAGAAACACTGACAAGAACAGGGGTATTATGCTGTAGAAAAGGTTTAATAATACTCCATGCATGTGGCATTTTATAAATAATAGGTAATTACAGAGCATAATAGGTAATTACATGAGATTCTAAATGTTAAATCTCTTCTCAAACCAGATGGCCAGGCAGACAGAGTCCGTGAGATCCTGGATCAGCCCCTCTGATCAACTGCTGGGCAGCTTCTTCTAGTTTCCTTTGCTGTAACCATCCTGCCGCAGCAGCTCGTCACCCACCCACAAGTAAGGAATAAAAGTAAGATAGAAACGTTCTTATTAAAACTTAGAATGTAGCTTTGCAGCTTTTACCCTATTGAAACAAACTGCTGTTGAAGCTATTTTTCTTGGACATTATCTTTGTAATTTGCTTTTTATTTTTATTTGTTTGTTACCAGACCTGTGTCCACAATGTCATTTGACTGTCTTTAAGGGGGCTAATTAATACAGTCTTTCTGGTTTGTTTTTTTTTTTTTTGTTTTATTTTTAAGAAACAAAGACTTTGAAGTGATTTTTGCGATGCTTACAATTGCATTTCCATTGAGGAGTGGTTTTCACATCTGAATTTCTGTTATGCTTAGATGCTTAGTGCAGTATTTTTCTGCATCTCGCAACACTGATTTACTGTGGTTTGAAATGCCAAGAGAATAATTCATGCAAAAAAAATGTATGAAACTCTAGGGAGCTGTCCTGTGCAGGATTTGTATTCAGCTCTATTAAACTTTAATTTTCAGTCTTCTGCTGGCTGCCAGAAAACTTGCCCATCTCTCTGAATATAGGAACCAGAAGAGATTAATAGTATTTTGGGGAGATGCAGAGGAAATGTAGAGTGTCATTCAATGGTATTTTCTCTCCAGCTTAGCCACATCATTTTCTAGAAAAAAATACTCAGCATATAGGAGGAAAGAAAGAAAATATGCTTTAAGTTAATGTTAGTTAACGTAGCAGGTGACATAATTTAAGTCAAAACATATTGGTAATTGTGTGATCAGATAAATTTAGAAGTATTCTTGGTGTGCCACAGATGCTGCCTGGCAAATACATAGTTTGTAGTTTTGGTCAGGAGACAGGCAAAAAGCTGAAATGACACACATACAAGTTATTAGTGAATTCTTTAATGACCTGATTCAGAGGAATTAAAGTTTACTCACACATCTGGATGATTTTTATACCTGGTCTAGAAAACCAAATGCCTGTATTTACAAGCTTTGTTTTTCTTTAACAGAGGACAGTTACAGCCAGAGAAATAATGCCTTTGGAATTTACATCAACTAGTTCAGCAAGAAGATCTTCTTCAACTTGACTGAACTGTGCAGAATCCAGGATCTGAGAACAAGCTTCCATTATTATCACTCACTTAATAAGGGAATGGGTCCCAATGGTACAGAGTGAATGACTTACATGTCCCATATACCCACACTAGATGTAAAGTGAAATTAGAATACATTTTCCTGTAAGGTTTTCTAAGTTATAAAAGGGAAAAAAATGAAGTTTCATTATTTCTTAGCACTGGTAAGTAGAATTTCAAGACTTCTCATTGTATCAGTGTTTGACAGAGTTACTAAAGCAATGGTTCCTTGTAAATAAACAGTGTTTTGATAAACAGGGTTTGGTAGTGTCGTGTGAGTGATGGCACTTGGATAGCAAAACAGTTGCAAATTTGCAGGTGGAGCAGGAACCCTCCTCTGAGTGCTGAAACAGGGAATAAACGAGCAGAAGCCAACAGAGGCTTTCAATAACTTCAAAACATGGAGATGTTAATGAGGAGCACCTGGTGCCTAGGCTGGAGCTGTGCAGCTGTGCTTCAGTGAGAAAGGAAACTATCTAAGACTAACCGCTTCTGTGGTTTAAAACACAGCCATAATAAGTTCCTGGAAATAATTATTATAGTAACGAACTATTAGCAAACTAATTGTTATAGCCTAGCCCACATTAATGAATATGTATACCTTTACACTCTAAGTACCTGGTTGTTAGACAATACGGTGTGCAAACGAGAAGGAGAAATCCCCCTTGTGCCCCAGCTGGCAATAAACATACCTACTTTATAACTCCCTGGTGTTGTGAAGTGTGTTTCCGCACATCAGTGATAGAAATCGCCAGCCTCCAGCCTGCATGTTCACAGGAGGCTCCGTTTTCCAGCCCGATAAGCACGGGCTCTAACAGCAATACCTTCATTACTGTTGCAGGTTCAGACTCTTTAACCTACAAAGTCTTGAGGAAGACCCACTTGTTAAGGGATGTTATAAATGACCATCAGCTCTGGGCCCAGACAGACAAGGATCTTTTTCCCAGGCCAGTGGATGTGGCTGCTGCTTTTCTATTTGCATGTTCAACCAAGAGCAAAGCTGTAAGTATGTCCCAGAGACACACACAGATACACAAAGGACACTGATGTGGTTGGCTACACAGACTCCCACAAGAAGGTGCTGCCTTCAACAGCACCTGCATACAGCAGTAATATAAAACATTATGTTTTATATATATTTGAGACAGAATTTCAGTAATGGAAGCTCACCCCAATCAAAATTCAGAAGCACATGTACCATCATAATTCCCTTAAGTATCAGCACACCCCCCTCTGTCTTCCTGATACCACTGCTTGGTTCCCAGGTCACCTTATCCACCCCAAAGGTCTCATGATTGCCAAGTAGTCCATCTCTGTTCTCACCAGGAAACACGCGTGCACTCACAGGGACACCTCACAGGGACACCACACTCGTGGGTCCCCTCTTGAATAACAGCACGGACCCTCTGTCCAAACCTGGGTTGTTCTGCTCAGCAGCTGGTCTAGCCAGAGGTTTGCTAGTGAATTAGACACACACTCCCATGCACACCAGGTGTGGGGAAGACGTAAATACTCCAGCCAACACCAGAAGCCAGCACCAGGCACATGGGTTGTGATGTACAGTCCGGCTCCAGCTGCTGTGACTGAGCTTCTCGCTCATGTGGCTCACCCCAATCCCCCCAGTAGCTGCACCTGGGACACTCACCAGTCCCGTCCCAGTGGCTGGAGCAGAGACTGCTCACTCCAGATTCTGACACCACAGCCCAGGGGTGCATGCACTCTCCCTTTGATTCCAGTTGCTGGCTCTGTTTACACTTACTGGTCCTTCCAGCAGCTGGCATACCAGACACAAAGTCTGTGGGACCCAGAGAGATAATCCCAAGAGCTACAGCTTCCCTCCTGCTGCTTATGCAAAGGCCCTCATGTGCTCCAGTAGCTAGCAACAAACCCACTGACACTCTCACCTGTAGCTGTCATCTAGCCCTTGCAGCACTCACAGGCATGAGATAGTGAGATTCCACAAAGGGTTTAATTAAAGAACAGGACAAGTGCATTGGCCAGCCGTGTCTTACGTGTGACTAACACCTATTATAGCGCTTTCTGTCTCTTTCCCACCTT
This sequence comes from Clamator glandarius, assembly GCA_033459285.1. Lineage (NCBI taxonomy): Eukaryota > Metazoa > Chordata > Aves > Cuculiformes > Cuculidae > Clamator > Clamator glandarius. The sequence continues at coordinate 114,850 of JAUNZM010001289.1, forward strand.
GTCCCTCCCCAATCCCTTTCCCCTAAACATTTCTTCAAAAGTTTTGCATGGTCCAACAGGCTGCCTTTGCGTATCCCAAATCCTCACATTCCCCTCGTTTTCTGCTTCTTACCAGTTAGTCCAGGTTAACCCTCTCCAAAGCTGGGACTGCAGTTCCTTGATGGCTGATCAGTTAGCAACTGGAGGCTCCTTGTCCATTGCATTGTCTCTGTTATCCATTGTTTATGTCCAGGATTACGTCTTTGTGGGCTCTTGTTTATTATTTTTATAATTATTGAGTAAGTAATGATCAATGCTTTGAAAAGCTGCTCTATCAAATTATGACCTCACTGCAGCAGGTATTTTCTCTTTCCACGTACCCTTACACCAACCAATTTCTCATCATCTCTGATGCTGCACAGCCTAGTGACCTCACCTGCCCCAGCCTCAACAAGAGGTCTCAGGACTCCTACCCCAGCCACAGCCCTGCAGGGCTGCAGCTCCTCCGGGGTCTGCTGTGCATTGGTATTTTCTCCAGTGAAGGTAGGGGCTGTGCCCTGCGGGATGTCACCACCACAGCTGAGCAGAGAGATGCTCTTCTCAGCAGAGCATCTCGCCCTTTCTGTGTGTCCTTTGGTGCCAACTGCTGTGTCTGTTGGCTGCCTTTTACGGGCCATGCCCTGTGTCTGCGTGTGTCCCTCACCAGTCACACCAGAGTAGATCTGCGACTGCTGATTATGAGGTCAAGAAGCGGAGAGACTGAATTTGATGCATGTGCAGACCATCCTTATTTTTAGGACCTCCATCTAACAGTTTCATTAATAAAAACGTAGCAGCCCTCTGATGGTGAAATAAAGCTTGCATGTTTACCCAATTCTTTAGATGCAGAGAATATTTCAGATTTTCTATTTTCATGCTTCCTTGTGCTCCTTGTTCCCATATAAGTGGCAATATGTAGATTCTATAAAGCAAAAATCTCAATCCTAAAGCATTTGCCTGTTTTGGAGATGGGAAAAGTGAGACATACAAGAAAAAAGAGAAAGTGACATGTCTGTGCATTGCAGCTTGAAGAGAAAGCCCAGAGTCCTGTAATAAAACCACATAAAAAGCCAAAACTGGCACCTAGAATGCAGAATTGCTAATTCTAACAAGTATCAATTCAGTACATGTTGCGGTAATACACTGTTTTCATCAAGAAAAGATAAACACAAACGAGCCAGGGGTGTTTACTTGAAAGGGAGCAATATACAAAATGATGCAAAAGATCTTTTCTCCTGTGATAAGTACACTGCCTGGAAAATACTCACAGCAGATGTTTAGAACTTACCTTCACACATGGGACGAATGTATATGACACGTGAAGACTATATATTCTAGTTTGAAATACTGCTGTTTACTAATATGTCTTTGTTCTTGTTGCATCTATTCTGTAACAAGGACATTTTGGTTGTGAAAAGGCCAGCTTTTAATGAACTTACTTTATATAATGTACATAGGAATAGATTACTTATGCCTGTGCAGTCAGGGAGACAGCTTTAGTAGAATTCTCTAATTATTTGATTGTTAAATACAGTATTTCCTATAGGGTGAATAATGAGATGCTAATACTTTTCACCTTTAATGAGTTTGCTTAAAATATTACTCTACCAATTTTGAATGATGTGCCCAATTTAATTTTCATAATTAGTCATCAGTAAGCAAATCTACATAAATATCACAGCTATTGACATAAAATGTAATAAACTACAATTTGTATTAGAACTTGGATCTTAATTTTATTTGATCCTTCTTGCCAAAGCAGTGAATTAATATTCACAACTGACTCCTTGCAGAGTAGAAATTGCATAGATATAATTTGCCAGTTACATAAAGGACAAATAAATAGAAGTATTTTGAAGGATACAATTGTAAACAGAAGTAAAGAAAGAAAGAAGATAAATTTTGCCCCTCACTAAGTTCTGTTTCATGTATGCGGGAAACATATTGTCAATGAGACTTTATGCAACATCTTCAGGAGAAATGAGGACAAAATGTAATCATAGTTGCTCTGTAGCTACCTTAGTCTTTTTTTGGCAACTCCACAGTTAGACTTTTCTATGGTTAAAATAGAAAATTATTTTGCAATTTCAGGCTGAGGTGCCAGATCAGATTAAATGTAAGTAAAAGAACTTCTTAATACTGAGCACTGTAATTTCAGTACCTATAGATCTCATTAACCACACAAGAATAATCCCATTTGGTTTACTAAAGTTGTGCTCCACTATATGTATGATGAGCATTATCCTTCTTGAATTTGAAAGGTTAATTTGTTAGTCTTGGTCTGCGCAAGTCCACGTATCATTAGATACCTAATTATTTTCTTTCTCTTCCTTCTGATGGAGGGGTTTTATAGACATATTGTAGCATAGTCTGTAATATTCTTGCATGGTGAAAATACATAAAGAAAAATATTATTTTTTTTGTTTAATAAGAAGAATGTGATATTGTTTTAGATGGACATGCAAGCAGATTTTTTTTTTTTTTTATGATTCTTACATTTTTGCTTCTTCAAGGGCCCTTTTGACAAAGAGGATGATTAATTCCCAGGGTTTTTTTTCCTTTGGTGAAATAGTTTCTAAATTGTGGATAATGGCAAACATCTGCAGAGCTCTATTTGTGGAGCCCACAGGATGCAAGTAGATTGTGGAGTGCTAATGTAATAGCTGTGATAAAAACCAGACACTGTATTAAAGAGAACTAGCCTCTTTGGCTGGTAACTGCTATGATTTCTGCATTGTATCCCTCTCTGTATACTTTCCACAAAAGAAAAGTTGCTTTCTTTTTAAAGAGAGTCACTGCAATATGTTATGCAGAACTTAAAACCGTGCCGCATTCATCATCTTTTATGCAGGGCGTCTTTCCATGGTTGCAGAAGAGCTGAAGAGTGTGCGACGGGGGCTTCCATCAACAGCATGAGCTTCTGAGGCTGCAGAACAGGCAGGGATAAACCATCAGGCTTCTGCAAGAACTGGTGGCCCCTGAGGCCGGGAGGGCAGGAGAGACTCTCCACAGCTCCATCAGGGTAGCCAGAGCCAGGCCACTGTCCCCGACCCGGGCACTGGCACCTCCCAGAGCTCTGGGCAGCTGGAGGCTGGTCCTGCTGGGGTGTTGCTTGGGCAGCGGCTGCAGAGCGCAAGTGGGATTGTTCTCTTTAAGTGAGAGGATACAGCAGGACTCACAGAGATCATTCTTGGTATTCTAAACATCCAAGTGAACGTAACATTTTCTTTCAGTGCCAGACTTTTTTCTGTCAGTCAGACTTTCAGTGATGCACTGAGATGACCTTCGCTCTGTCCTAGCCTTGTAATCTCCTATTGTCCTGAGTTTAGAGGCTTAGAATTAAGGCTAATGCTTTCCCATGGTTCAAAATTAAGATTTATTTTCTTTAAAGTAGTCAGAAATTACTGACGTACTATTCATTGGTTTTGGGTTTTGAGACACAATTACACATGCAAAAAATTCAGCACGTGCCAGAAAAGAGTTTCAAGCTCATGTAATTGACGGAAGATGAGTTACAGAAGAATTTTGTAAATGCTCTCCTGAAATACCAGAATTTCAAAAGGACGCGCTAATCCTGTCAGGAAAACAACTACACGAGATACAGAAATTAGATAGACAATGCAATATACATGAATAAAATGTTATTGTTTCTCATAACTGGTAGTGCACAAAAATGACACACAGCTGGACTGGGCTGCGGCCCCTGGGAAATACTTTCTCAGCCTATTTTTTACAGCCTGTGCAGAAAACACTCTGTTGCCAGATGCTTTGTTGAAGTTAGTTTTGTGATATCCCCTCTGGATTGATGGCCAACATCTTCATAAGGAACAGCTTAGCTTATGCCTATAGCTTTCCAGCATCCCACTGATTCTCACAGAACTCCATGTCCTCCTTTTGGGCTTTGAAGCTGCGAAAGAAAGTAATGTTTTGTTGGCTTGTGAACCACTCTGTCAACATCTCAGAATTGTGAATTACAGCATGCTTGCTACAGTTTGCTTGGGTTGGCAGAAACTAGTTATACACATGTCAGCATCCTGTGATTATTAGCAGCAACAGAAACTGGAAGAACTAACATAATAAGGGACTAAATGAGATATATGGTAAAAAATATTTTTGAAAGTTGGTGTTATTTTGCTCTGATTCTTCCATCCATGTGAGAAATTATTCTTCTTTTATCGATCTGGAAACATTATGTTCTTGTAGGAAATAGTACATCTTGTTTAAATTAAAAAAAAGGAAATAACTCCCAGCATTTTTATTTATATGCTTTCAAATTTATTTGCTTGTTTGGGCATTCTCTTCTTCTCCTACATATCAAAAAAATGAGTTTGTGCACATTGTTTTTAAAGATTCTAATCTGAAAAAGTCTAGGAGTCTGAAATGCATGTCACCATTGTCATTTACCTCCTGCGTGACATACATTGTATGCATTTACTTCATCTGCAAAGACATAAAAATATTATTACCATAGTGGTGTTGTGGGATGTAATGTTTGTAATGCACACTCTACTCCCTTCCTTTCAGAAGCCTTATGAGAAAAAATTTATATTCTTCAGAACATTAGCTCCATACATATATTACACATATAATTAAAATTTTCACTCTTGAAATATTTACTTTGACTTTAAGTTAAATAAGTCAATATTATTATTGACTTACATGTTTATACCAATGCCATTATACCAATACCAATGTGAGGAAGAATAAAAGGAAGTATTAAGTAGTTTAAGCTCTTTTGCAGTGAAAAGGGAATGTGGGAGAAGTTGACACATTACATAAAATAGTTTTTGTAATTTCTGTCATTTCTTTATCCCAGACATTAAATTTTCCCTGATATAATTGCTTATAAAGTATAGTTTAACATTTTTATTTGGTATTTACTAATAGCATGTGGTTTAATAAGAATAGTTTTAGCATTAGATTTCATAATACAGTATGCATTAATCTGAAATATCCATGTACATCAATGAAAATGTGAGAGGTAATAGTCCCAGGTTACATATGGTGTAGGATTTAAAGGACAGAATTTAATAACCTGCTATGCTGGAGAAGTCATGGTCACTGTGTCCAGTGTCTTGGTGTCAATGAAGGGAAATAGCATGCTAACATAAACTTACAATAATTTAGATGTGCTGAGACTCTTATGTTTCCAGATACCTGCAGAAACTTCTCAACAAGACTTCATGAGAATTTTGTGTCACTCCATGCTGATTTAGATGTACCTTTAATAGCTGCTTACATTGAGAACATGAGCTCCAGTAGCTGAAGATTAGTTTCTATATGGATTCTTCCACAGCATTGTTATAGCATCGTTAGATGAATATGCTGTTTCTAAAAACGCCAGTTTTCTAGAGTTATCATACCTTCATCTGCTTTATTTCACACCAAATCTAAGACAAAGAACCAGGTAGGAATTTTCAGCAAAATGTTTTTCATTGAAAATGCATATCAGGAACAAAACTGTTGATGCAAAAGTGATTTCTTCAGTAAGAATTTCATGGATGCAAATGAAAGCAGGGACTCTTCTCCCAAGGGACAGGGGACAGGATGAGAGGGAATGGCCTCAAGCTCCACTAGGGGAGGTTCAGGCTGGACATTAGGAAAAAGTTTTACACGGAAAGGATCATTGGGCACTGGCAGAGGCTGCCCAGGGAGGGGGTTGAGTCCCCTTCCCTGGAGGGGTTTAAGGGACGGGTGGATGAGGTGCTGAGGGACATGATTTAGTGTTTGATAGGAATGGTTGGACTCGATGATCCAGTGGGTCTCTTCCAACGTGGTTATTCTGTGATTCTATGATTCTAAATTCTAAAAGTGCCACTATTTTGAAAATTAATTAAATATCTTTACTTTTTCAGTCACTAATTCATGATTTTGAGATGACTGCATAAAGACTTGCTCTCATTTTATCCTTTCTAAATATTTCCTCTATATTTTTTTGATCGTTAAAAATTTCTTGATAAAATAAGCGCTTTTTATTCTAAATTCTCGTAGGGCAGGAAAATGTCTGCTAGTTGTATGATGGACAGTGTCCTTTCTTAGCAGCTGTAAACACTCTGCCTTCCTCGCTTCATTTGGGCAGCTTTCACCATGAGCAAAAACTCCGTAGCAACAACTGAGGGCTAGGAAGGTATAACACGTGTGATGATGGGCTAGGACTAGCAAGCTCCTAGGTTAAATATTAACGTGCTCAGCACCCCTTTTGGACCACCTGAGTGGTTGTGGGCCAGACAAGCTGTCAGCTGGCTGAGGAAGGACCAGACTCCTCCAAATTGTCTGGCTGCTGTGTTATTGACTTCCAGTTTCCTGGAGCTGGCAGGAGGGAACTGTCGTAGAGTTTTACGTCAGTACTTTTCCCTCTGAGTCCTGGAGCCGTTAACTATCGCTGCTTCACTGCTTGCAATTCCATCTGTTTTTACGTTCCTTTATCACAGAATCATCAGAGAATGGTTCGGATTGAAAGTGAGCTGGCATCCATGGTACCTTGCACGAAACAGTATTCAGAGAACATTACAACTAAAAAGTCCACACAGGCCTATTTGTCAAGGCACAGGATCTCCATAAGAAATGTTACAATCTTATTATAAATGTATTACTATAGATTAAAAAAGCAGGCGAAATTTCACCACGAGGAAAAATACAGGCTGGTTAGTATTTCTGCATGGATGCTCAGGACATTATTTTCTTTTTTGTTTTTGCATGGTTCAGTTATCGAGATACTCCCAAGTGTGATAAAGTTGAATAACTTTCCACCTAATTTTTCTCTGGGAAGATGAGAATAATGATACTTGTGCTTTTGCTGAAATTTGCTCTGTAGAGATTTGAGGATGGGGTGAGAGGGGTTGTTGCTGAGACCTGTGGAAGAAAAAAAATGATATGCAGTACTTCATGCGCATGATATTCTTTAGCCAAAATCTGCTGAAGCAGTTTCAGTAACTGTTGTGCTTTACAGCACAAGGGGTGAATCGCTCCTCAGGTACCTCTAGATTGTCCCAGTCTCACAGCAGGTTCAAGCTGGATGGAATTTGGTGAATAGGTGAATAGTGTCTGCTCACAGCGTTCGTTTCTGGAAACAAACTAGGAGAGACCTCTGTGTTATTCATTATACATTCTTTGATTTTTAAGCTTATTTTAACGGTATAAAAGCTTTATATGATAGTTCTGAGTGTGGATACTATAGTCTGATTCACAGTATTTAGTGTTCCACAGAACAGCAAAACATTGTTACTAATTTTTAAGTCTTATAAACACCATTATGGATAAATGATTTGCAGAGTTACTTAACTCTTTATCGATATTTCCTTGGTACTCTTCATTTGAAACAGGTTATTCTTAAGCACGCTAGCCTCCATCATTGTTTCAGCTTCACTTGTCAGCTCCAATCAGAATAACTTACCATTAAGGAATCTCTCAATTAAATCATAAAATGTTTTAATAAAACTGATACAGGAGCTGATTTAATCTCTTCCTCTGCAGGAGCCAGCGGGAGTAAAGTTGAAACAGAGTGTATTTCTAACTACCTTAAAATACATCTATAACTGGGAAGAAAAACATCTGAAAACACAAATGAGTGTGTGTCCGGTCTTTCAAAAGGGTCAAAACTGATGTTTTTTCATGTTTGAAAAAGATAGCGCAGTGCTGAGAATTATCCCAGAACATTTATGCTGCTAAGTCACTTTTATTGGGATGTTAAAAAATTTTCCATTTACATTTTGTTCTCTTTTTGTTTTGCCATGGTTATAAGAGCCATCACCTCAGTGCAACTATAGCCTAAGTTTCTTTGTCAAAATCTGTAGTTTCATATCCTATTAGATTTATGAATAATCACTTCTGCAGCACAACTATTGCTCCAGAAGTGAGTATTTCCTAAAGGAAGTTTGGTTACTATCAGAAGAAACAAATAAAGATAAACAGATGGGAAAATAATAATTTTAAATATTATGTACACAATGATGGAAGTACAGAAATATTCTCAGTATAATGTTCTTTAAACTATTTAAATTTCTATTAAAAATTTCCATCTATTTTAGAATATCAATATTGTGAGTAAAATGTGAGTAATTGTGGATGTTCACAGGAGAATAGACAAACAAAAGAAAAGATACCAAAATAATTTCTAACTTTAGTTGTAGTTTACTTCAGGAAATACATAAAGACTGATTATAATTTTATGCTGTTTAGTATTAGATAACCTCTTTTTTAGTTGTGTTCTTCTGACTTTTACTATTCTCAGTTTATTTTCTTAATGTAGTTGTGTTAGGATGGCAACTGACACATAATAGATCTATTAGGAGAATTATAAAATACAAAAATGCATAAATATTAAAGTAAGAAAAACAATATTTGCACAGGTAGTTAACATCTTCCCTTAGAAATTTTTACACTGTTGAAAAAATAGGTCATATTTTTGGGCAAGACATGTTACCTCTTCCAAAAATCTTGTTGCTTTCATATATTTAGGTGTCTAACGAGGCTTTGAATAAAACTTGAATAGGAAACATAATAGGGAAAAAGCAAAATTATTCATTGTCTTCAAACACTAAAATAATTATAATTAGGCAAAGTAAGAGCAGGCTACTACCACTTCTTTGTTCCAAAAATTATCAGTTTTCCTCAAGTGAACAGGCATACTTTAAAATGACAGACTACATCAGTTCTACTTTCAGGTTGCAGCTGTTGACAATGACACATTTGCAGCATAAAATAGCATCATAATCATAATCTCTTCTTCTTTTCAGTGCTAGAAGTTAAATGGTTCCTATCAATGTTTTTCTGACTTCAGTTAAAAACCAATTTTCAGCTGACAAAGAAAGTGGTTTTAGTTTAATCAAACATACATCCAATGAAATATTATATGCTAAAAAATCCCCATTCTAATACAAATATGAAAGGCTGTGGCTGGATCTTTCTGGACCTCAGTGAAGCCTTTGACACAGTTTCTCCCAGCATTCTGCTACAGAAACTGTCACCTCTGGCCTGGACGGGCGCACACTCTCCTGGGTGGAAAACTGGCTGGATGGAGGGTCCAGAGAGTGGTGGGAAATGGAGTTAAATCCAGCTGGAGGCCAGTGACAAGTGGGGTTCCCCAGGGCTCAGTGCTGGGTCCAGCCCTGTTCAATGTCTTTATCAATGACCTGGATGAAGGCATCGAGTGCTCCCTTAGCAAGTTTGCAGATGACACCAAGCTGGGTGGGAGTGTGGATCTGCTGGAGGGTCGGGAGGCTCCAAAGGGATCTGAACAGGCTGGATCCATGGGCTGAGACCAACGGCAGGAGGTTTAACAAGGCCAAATGCCGGGTCCTGCACTTGGGGCACAACAACCCTGAGCAGAGGTACAAACTAGGAGAGACCTGTCTGGAAAGCTGCCAGGAGGAGAAGGACCTGGGGATGTTGGTGACAGCGACTGACCATGAGCCAGCAGTGGCCCAGGTGGCCAAGAAGGCCAATGGCATCTTGGCTTGTATCCGAAACGGCGTGACCAGCAGGTCCAGGGAGGTTCTTCTCCCCCTGTACTCGGCACTGGTGAGACCGCTCCTCGAATCCTGTGTTCAGTTCTGGGCCCCTCACCACAAGAAGGATGTTGTGGCTCTGGAGCGAGTCCAGAGAAGAGCAACGAAGCTGGTGAAGGGGCTGGAGAACAGGCCTGATGAGGAGCGGCTGAGAGAGCTGGGGGTGTTCAGCCTGGAGAAGAGGAGGCTGAGGGGAGACCTCATTGCTCTCTACAACTACCTGAAGGGAGGTTGTGGAGAGGAGGGAGCTGGGCTCTTCTCCCAAGGGACAGGGGACAGGACAAGAGGGAATGGCCTCAAGCTCCACCAGGGGAGATTTAGGCTTGAGATTAGGAAAAAAATTGTCACAGAAAGGGTCATTGGGCACTGGCAGAGGCTGCCCAGGGAGGGGGTTGATTCACCTTCCCTGGAGGGGTTTAAGGGACGGGTGGACGAGGTGCTGAGGGACATGGGTTAGTGTTTGATAGGAGTAGTTGGACTCGATGATCCGGTGGGTCTCTTCCAACCTGGTGATTCTATGATTCTATGAAATTAACTATGTGCTCAGCCTTATAGAAAAAGCATGGCATGAACTTTAGGAGAGGAAATTTTGTTGTGTAAGTCCTTGGTCTCATCTAGAGATACTGCATGAGTCAGAGAGAACTAAGGTAAAGTATTAAGTGACTCAGAGAGGATTGCAAGGCAGTGATTTTCTATATTCATGGAGAAATCTATGGCTGTGGTGTAAGGCACTCGGGCACCTTTGGCAGTTGTAACTTTCCTGCCAGAAAGGATCTTCGATTGGCTGCCTCTCCCCACAGCCGCCCAGGGACATTCGCAGGAGGAAATGCAATAAAAGCTGATACCAACACAGGTGCTTTCACTCATGAAAATCAGACAGCTGCAGATTTGTAAGCGGCCAAAAGCAGCTTTTTTCTACTTTATCCTTCTGCTTGCTAATTAAATCTTGTGGAGTCATTTCCTCATATTGCTTAGAGTTTTGAGCTTTGGAAGATAATAATCTTTTAGATGAGATAAAGCGAGGTCTACATGCTCTGAAAGTGGTGTCCTGTCTTTAAGGTGGAAATGGTATAAGTTGGCCTCGGAGGGCACAAGCCACCTGTACGCGTGTAAGTTATATTCTAACTATATGTGACCTTGAAACTGGACAAATTAATAACTGAGGACTAACAGGTCAAAACACAATTTCATTTAGATTTATAAAACAGAACTAATGGATAATTAGCCAGATGTCAGGTCTTGGTGCACATAAAGAACAGTTTAAGGTCAAAAGTTTAAGGTGGCTGTTCTTAAATAATCTAATATCATGTGTCTCCTCTTAGGATTTAATGTTTCCTAAAGCCAACAAGAAAGAAAAAGCTTATGCCAAAGGTAAGGTGGGTTTATTATTTCGTGACTGCTTTTTTTTGAGGATGAAAGAATATTAGTATTAGGATTACCAATCTTTTTGATTATTTTTAATTATCTCTGCCTTTCCTTTAACTATTCCATATATTAGAATAAGGAAATTAGTTGCTAATATTTTAGATTTTTTAAAACAATCCTTGTAGCTGCTCACATTATCCATCTGAATTGCATTAATGAGCAAAGTTTCTGCAGAAGAGGGTTTTATTCTGGTTCTTGCTTTCTGTTTCCTAACAATAGAAATTATTAGGTTAAGCAAAATACGTTGGTGAGAAGATACTCGGAAGCAGTACAAGATTGTACTGCGCAATTTGCTATTGACAAAGGTGAAGAAGTTAAAATGTAGAAGAAAGTGTCAAGTAAGAAAGTAAATATTTTAATGTAAATATATATAAAAATAAATAGTCTTAATGTGTACACATTCATCTGTAGTAATCCTTTAGAAATGACAAGGACATGAGACCTTGACCAGCCCAGAATGCAGGTAATAAGCAGAGTTCTTTTCCATTTCAGTAATAAATGTCATAAAACAACGTGACCAAAGCTCTAGTCTCGTTAACAAGGGAAATAAAGTTTAAATTGGACTCAGTATTCCCATGGATATGTTCCCGTTGAACCTAACCATTCAAAATAAAACTCAGTCACCTCAGTAGTAATCTTAATAATTTTCTGGGAAATGAATGTACTTCTCAGGCTAATACATAGCTGCTACTTTCATATGTGTTAACTTTAGGGCTCTCGAGGGTACAGTTAGAATGGCTTGGTTTACCATGAGGATCCTCATTAATAAGGGATTATGTGGAAGAGGGTTTTTTTTTAAAAATAGATGTACTGTAGGAAGCGTGGTTTGTCTTAGGTGTGAACCATTTGTGACAATCTTAACCCTCAGCATTCATCTTTTCAGACCGTTGCTGACAGGTAAGCTCCAAATTTTAACAGAGATGGCTCTGAGACTGTATGGAAAGAACCAGACAATTCTAGCAGAAGTACTTCTAATGAAATTCTGTTCCTACTGTCATAACTGAAAAGTGATTTGCACCACAGCTTTAATTCAAGACACTTGCCTGACACCTTGCTCAAACCAATTAATTATCTTTTTTTTTCTTATTCTTCAGTAATACTGTTGGAAGCAGTTTGTGTATCTCTTCAGGGTACTGTATTCTGCTGCGTATTTTAGTCTTAGGTGATGAAGAATGTTTCTTTTGAAGCTATGTTTAATTTTTACAACACTAACATGTAGATTTACAAACGATAAAGTAAAAGCCTGCAAGAAGAGATTCTTGTGTTTCTCGTTAGGCTCTTGAGAAATTACTTATTAACTGAAATTAGTTATTGAATTATCTAAAAGCAGTACCTTTTTGATTATGCTTTAGTGGTGCAGAATGGCCCTGAGTAAAGAAAACTGCACAAAAATAGAAGTATTCTATTGCTGTAGGTACTGTTTGTATACGAAAAAAAATAACAAAAAATCTTATATTGATCCTATCAAAACCCAAAACCAAACCAACGCTTGACTTTGTATGCATAAATGTGATCTGGATTCTGGTTTTTATTTAATCCTGGGTAAGGACAACTGATCTAATCAAAGTCATCACAGCAGTGTAGAACAAGGTATTAAATACATTCATAGTTGTTATGGCCTCCTTAACTGCTGTTGACCTCTAAGAAGTGCTAAGACACTAACTTTCAACATCTGTACACAGCTAATGTTCATCTTTGTCCTGGGCTGTGGAGAAAAAAATCAGGAACACACCTTCCTTTGGATATTCTTTATAATCTGCTGATTTAAAGACCCAATTATTCCTTCTTTTCTGAAATAGATACAGATTAAATTCAGATATTCGGAAACCTAAATGAAAACATTCATTTTATTAATAACATAGACCATTAAATCTTGCCAGATTTTGTCACTTAAAATGCTGGAGATGCAAGATGTTTTCATTATTGAGAATGACAGCCCTACATCTAGAGAAATACTGTTGTTTGTAAAAGTGAACAAACCATAACTTTTATCCGTAACTGTACTTGCTGGGATTAAAGTTTTTGTAGCAGTCGCTATTGCTGTTTGAATATTGAGTACCTGCAGTAATGCTAGCCTAGTAAAAGAAATAACTACTTTTAGATCAAAAAGGAAAATGGTGAGTTTTCGTTTAATGTGAAAAATTGGAAATAATTGCTTTTCCAGAGTGAGATAGGTGGTGTATTTGTAATACAAATTTAGACATCTTTCCTGCTTTAGGTATGATCTGATGGAGCACTAGTCATTGCATTGCTATTAGAATACCCCTCCTTGTGGAAGATGCTATTATTCTTAGGTTATAGGAGGGGGAAAAAGGTTCTTCACAGAATAACCAGGTTGGAAGAGACCCACTGGATCGTCGAATCCAACGATTCCCACCAATCCCTAAATCATGCCCCTAAGTACCTCATCCACCCTCACCTTAAACACCTCCAGGGACGGTGACTCAACCACCTCCCTGGGCAGACCCTTCCAATGCCTAACCACCCTCTCCGGGAAGAATTTTTTCCTTATCTCAAGCCTAAATCTCCCCTGGCAGAGCTTGAGGCCATTGAGGAAAACAAACTGAGATATCTGAGCATGTGATTAATCATGAAATATATTTTCTTTGAAAATTTGAGGCTTCATAGCTTTTATTATAATATGTCAACTTTCCTATTTTTCATCACAAATATATATGCAGAGATTACTTGACTGCATATATGGGAATGAGTTGATTAGAACCGATTCGTTCAAAGTCCGATTTTTGTGTGTGGTGGAAGGTGATGAAATCAAATTGTGCTATGTCTTTGTCTTCCTTGCATTCATATATACGTGTCTTCCTAATCAGGGCATTAGTGAGCAAATCTCGAATTTGGAGCAGCATCACACCTCTGTGCAGTGAATGAAAGCTCTGGCAAAGTCACCTCTCCATACACTGTGGTTGCACTGAAGAACAAGAAAAACCTCTTTGACTCAATTCCGTTTACTTTTTCATATTTGAATATCAGTATAGAAATGTTTTTTTCCTTCATGAAAATTAAACTGCTTAATTTATTCTTAATTTGATTCCATTTAAAATTCTTCTAAAGTATGTTGCTGCTATTTGAGCATTACGTTACTTCAACAGTAAAATGTAGACATAAGTATAAATTATGGAGTTATATTAGTGTTTTCTCCATCAGATGTACCAGAATTTTCATTGCTATGAAATTGTGTGGAATAATATGAAATAATAATAAAGTTTAAAAGAAGTTTTAGGAATAGTTGAGGAAGACTGTTTTCAAGAGGTTACAATTTTAGTGCTTCACGCCCCTCTCTTTTTTCTGGATTAGTTAATAGGAATGTTCCGATATGTTTCTGTGTCTGCTTGAAGTGCTTTATTGGTTTTGGCTTAAACAATCATGTAATTTAATTTCTTGTGTCCTCTAAGGAAATGGCATCAATATAGGAAATATTGTTAACTTCTATGTTTTGAGAAAACCTTGCTCTAACTTTCTCCTCTGAGACTCATTGAATAATCTTCCTCACTGGCCCAGTAATCCCGAAAAGGATCAGATCTCTTCCTTTGTGACCACAAAGGGATGGGTCTTGACAGTTAAAAATTCAAAGTTTGGCAATTTTATTCTGCAAATGCCTCTCTGTGGATCTTCAAAAAGCAGGTCAGGCATATTGCCAAAGTTCAAATTTACTCAATGCGAAGGGAGTCCGTCCCACGCTAGCCAGGGGTGCAATAGTCCATTTGACAGCTAATACTGTGTAGCACAAGTATTTATTTACTAGAAATGGTTTGCATACCTGGAGATTTCTAGGAAAACAATTCAAGTTGCTACGTGAAGGTCATGTGTTCACAAGCTTACATGTCTGTTCTGTAATTACTATAATAATGGGCCTGAGATCAGAGTCAAATAAGACTGAAAAGGAAAAAAAAAATATTTTCAAGTAAAAATATATATATATAAAGAGCTGACTACCAAAGCAGGTGATATATTTCATCAAAGCTTATAGAACATGTCAGTTGCATGCTTTGGTCCGTCCAATTTCACATGGTACGTCCGCAAATTTGCAGTGTAATTTTTAAATTAAATTTGAATGCTTTTCTAAGAATGGTATAAAATCCAGATTCCTCAAAACTGCTGATTACTACAGAGTTTAACAGAACAAAACGTGAGTTTAGGTTATAGCTATACTGTTGGACTATGATGCGTAATTTTTTTGTTTGTGCCTTTTTTCCTGAAGAGTGTGGTTTTCTTCCCCAAAGAGTAGTTAATGACAGTGCTCCATTTCTTTAAAAAAATGAATATCCAGGAGAAAAGAATTGAAAAAGAACTTTGGGGATTTTTAAGAATGGCAAATTATTCAACACAGATTTAGTAGAAATTCCAGCAGCACTATTTCCTTCACATGATACACTGACTTTTTTTTTTCTTTTTGAATGATAAATTCTCTGTTACAGATGTTTACTTGTGAAGATATTTTCAGTTGTGATCCAAGTTATTAAACTTCTTCCTACGTAAAGCGAATGTGCATCAATTTCCTTAGAAGCTGAGAATTTGTTTGGCAACGGGAAGGTCGTCTTGGACACGTTCAGAGATTGCAGTAAGCAATGAAGGATGGGGAGTGAGTTCAACAGATCTTGTGGATATGTTGAAATGTGATTATTTCAAAGGAATAACGTACCACATAAGTTATGATGTTTACATAACTGGATTTTTAAAATGTGAATTGATTTCCTGCAGTAGGGTTAATGCACTGTAACTAGAGAATATCCTAATAGGAAATGAGATATATGCAGTTATTTCAGAGGATGCATAAAGTAGCTGTCCTATTATTTTATTGTTTGGAATTTCTTTGGTTTTAATGTAATACAGACTTGGGGTTTGATTTTGTTATGGGGTTTGTGTTGTGGGTTGGTGGTTTGTTATGGTGGTTTGTTTCTTTTATCTTTGGGGTTGTTTTCCTTTGGGTTTTTTCACTTTCTTGTTTGTTTGCTTTGTTTTGGAGGTTTTTTCTTGCTTTGCTTTGGTTTTTGGTGAGGGCTTCTTGTCAGTTGGTTTGGTTTTGGTATTTTTTGGGGTTTTGGGATTCTTTTCAGTATGTCTAAGTTTTTTTTTTTTTTTTCCACTGTTTTTACTGAATGTCTTTTCTCTCTGGGCAGTGGAATAGATTTTGTGAGTCACAGAAGTCACATAATGCCCATGTAATTGATGGGAGTGGGAGGTTTTGCTTCTTCATTTCCTTAAAATAAATAAATAACATTTAAAAAAAGCTAGTATCAGAAAATTATCTTATTTAATTGAAGAGTCCTGCAGCTGTAACTACTACTCATGATAAGAAGACTACCTGTTAAAAGGTGGTGGGATGTTAGTAGGGAAGTAGAGGTGTCTTCCTTACAGCTATGAGTAAGGAAACCTGTTTTCTCAGCCTGAGATTGCGACATATGAATATCCAGCATGATGAGTTTCTTTTAAAATAAGAAATACTATAGCAAATAATTTCAGTTGTGTCTAATTCCCTCAGTTTTATGCCTTGAGGACCTGCCATTTAAATCACATATGAGATCAGTCTTGGGAGGGTGGTGTCATGCTTTGTCACCTGTCAGTTACAAAAATGTTTGAGCTTATATTCATCAAAAATATTTCCTACTTCATATTTTAATGCTGTAGTATAAATTTAATACAAAGGTATTTCATGTTTTGGAAATGAGCTTTTCGAAATCTGTTTTGGTTTGGTTTGGGTTTTTTTTACCTCTCCTCACCATGTTCTTTTTGTATCTCTGATAATCCCAAATACAACCATTTTTTCATAATGATGTCCAACCAACTCTGGCTAATTACTTAGTTAATTAGGAAAATACAAATAGTAGCCAGATGATATACCAACATATGGGGGGAAAAACTGACCTTATTATAGGATATTTAAAGCTCAGGAGATATGCGAAGAGCAAGCAGTGGCATAAGAATCCACCCAGCTTGGGAAATATTAGTACCTGTGCCTAACTACTGTGATAAGAATAATTAATTTAGGCTTATACATAATATTGCGGAGACTGGGGCCAGAGCCTTCAGTTTAGAAAAGGAGAAATGAAAACTGAATTAAGCCATACTTAGAGAGGAACAATACGACAAAAATTTTATTTTTGATAAATGACTAGTATTTAGAAGCAAAATATTTTAGTTTTAGTTTTGATAAAGCCTGGCCAATGGGAATTTTTTTTCAAGTTAATGTGGAGTGGCCTTAATGCTGTGAATAATTCTGTTGGCTAAGACTCAGTACTGTGCAGATGAGAAAAGGATGCAGGAAATTCTGTTGTTTACACGTGGCTCAAAACTGAGAAGCAAGAGGAGCCCAACAAACCCAGAGGAGAAGAGGTCTTAAGCTTGTGAGTTTGCTATTTAATTTTTATATTTCTCTTCAGGGACACAGTGTGAGTTACTATCATGCTGATCATAAGGAGGAAAGCAGTCTGAAATACCCAGAAAATGTTTCTAATTTCAGAAAATGGATATTATCTAATTTAGATCTAGCTAGATATTTTCTCTTCTCTCCTTTTTACTACTATCAGGAAACCTTAGTTCTAGAACTCTGTTAAAATTGCTTGTTTTTCAGATACAGTAGAATACTTATTAACCAACGCCAGGTAAGTTTTCAAATTTTCAAAAGTTTTCAAAGTGACAGTTTGTTAAATAGTTACTGCTTATTTTTGTTTAGAAAGCAGTACTAATGCAGAAAGTAACTTTTAATCATGATTTGTGTTATTAATATAAGTGTAATGAGAATACTGTTATGAATTTGCAGCCGTTCATACTGCATTTTGTTGATAGGAAACAGAGTTTGCACAATGTTTCTATTTTCATAAATTCTATGAATGAGTTGTATAGTCTTTCTGATTTCCTTCAGAAAATATCTGATGACAGGATAAGAAAAAAAGTGTGTTTTTAACTTAATATAATACTTTTCCTAAACTTAATATAATATTTTAAAATAATGGTTTTAATTTAATGCAATAGTATTCTAATTGAATGTAATAGGATTTATTGGTACTATGATTTGTTGATGATAGAGAAAGTTTGTCGTTATTAAAAAGGCAAATATCATATATGGTATAAGACTTTATGGATGATCCATCACCAATGAGAACCAAAGGTCAAATTTCAAAAGTAATGCTGATGAATTTAATAACTATATATACAAAAAGTACTAAAGGACCTCCTACTGAATATCCAGATAGCTGCATTTTATCTATCCCAGTTCTCACTGACTCCTACAACAATTTTTAAGCAGACTTCACTATAAATAATTCTATTGCTAGAAGCTTAGGTTTCTTTTTAGATTACTTATGTTAGAAAATGTACATTTTTCTGAGTTTCTTAATGCTTTTTTTTTTTTTTTTTTTTTTGCGTAATAGACTGAAGATAGAAGGATTTCCATGATATTTTCCAGGTATTGTTAATAGAACTAGTCATATAATTCTATATCATTAAACATTTGAAATAAAATACACGGAAGGAGCCAGGTTGAGTAACTGTTACTTATACAATTAAGTTCTCTTTTGGTGGGACTGTTCATTTGCCTGCTGTGACCACTGAGAGAATACACAGGGATGCTTCTCTATGCATTTAGGATACAATGAGAATTACTTTGTGGATTTTTTGTGTGACTACTGTGACTTGTGTGACAATATGAATTATTTCTCAAGTGTCCTTTCCTTAAAGAAGACTTAGAGGAGTCGGAGTCATCGCAACATGTTATCTCATGGTATTAAATCCAACGAAGGAGTCTTTGAGTGGTTGAAAGACATGAGACTCTGTTAAAGCACTACAGTGGTGTGGTTAAGAATAGTTAAGAATGGTTATATATAAATATCCAAGTAGTTTTATTTAAAGAATAATCTTTAAAAATTTGGCTATAAACTAAATGGCCTCTGAAAGCATTCTGATAAAATTGAGTGTGTCTTCACGGAAGAGTTGTTAATTATGATACAAGTGTATCACAGGAGCTGCACAAGCAAAAGGGATGGGCTGTGACCCAGAGAAAACAAAATATTCATGAGCATTCATAGTTGTCTGCTTATGTGGCTGGGAAAATAGCTTGTTTCCAGATTGACTCTGAGCAGCATTTTGATGAAAAATTAGGTTTTGCCCTAATAAACATTGGAATGTTTTATGTCTTGGTCTGAAACATTGCATCAGATATCTGTGATTAATTTTCCCTACTCCCGGTGTTGTGAAATTGCTTTTGAAAGTAGGTCATGTTTTTCATTGAAAAAGATCATAAATTATATACAGTTATAATAAGGCAATTCTTAATCTCTCATATTATAAAGTGTATGCCAAGAATTTTTAAAACTTGAAGAATTTCTCTGAATATTTGTTTCAGAGATATGCCTTTACATCTTCACAATTTAAAAAGAAAAAAAATTCAGTGGGTTTTTTTTTTGTTTTATTTTATTAATAAGCAAAAAAAATCCTGTAAAACTAGAAGCTGCACAGTTTAAAGCCACCATCCAACTGAGTAACATACAAAAAAATTGTTGGAAATGTGCTATAAACTCTAGAAAACAAACTTGTAGTAATTTTATTTAAATAATGAAGCTCCTCTATAGATTTGCAGTTCCCAGTAGTTAAAGTAATCAGTCTTCAGTTGCCTTTTTCAGATTCCACTTGAAACAGAAAGGAGCCTGCCTCACCTGATCTCTAGCTAATCCCACTTTACCAGAGCCAGGGAAGGCAGGGAACAATTTGCCCAGGCTGCCAAGTCCCTCTCAGCATCATCACCAGGACACATAGAATTTGCCCAGTCTGCCAGACCCCCACTGACAGCATCACCAGGACAACACGTTTTTATCCCTTAAATCAATTTCTAAAGTTTCTGGAAGCTTGTATGTGCCCACAAATTAATTTTATTATATAATCTTATGACAGGTTATGGGTTCAATGGTAGCGGGTGATAAGACGCTGGCTCTGAAAATAAGACGTAAGCAATAAACAGTTAAAATCCAGATATAGATAGAAGTGATATGCAGTATATATGGGCACTATCAGCTAGTGTGATGTTAGTAAATAAGCGCTCATAACACAGGGTCCTTACCCAGTAGGTGTCCCTATGGAGGGGGAAGATAGAGTCCAACCATCAGCTGATCCTGGACATTTTCAATGAAATTTTCCCCCAAAACTTTTCCCCTTGTGTTTCATTTTTCTAAGGTTTATATAGTTTGAGGTGGAGACTGAGTGACTTTCTTTTTTTTATATTTTATTTAGTCATACAGTCGGGTTTTTTTCCTGTTTGGCGTAAAAATCTCTTGTTCCCTGTTTGAAGGTAGAGCAATAAAAACGGCAGTGGCTGTGGGAAGGGGCTGCCTCGAAGGCAGGGTGGAGATGGGTAGCCTTGGGGTGGAGGTGTGTTTTAGTCTTATAATGACAGTATGATGGGCTAAATTCAGCTAAAGGGCCCATCCTGCACAGCTAGAACTGGCCTCTTCCATCGCAAGCACATTCCTGTCCTGGGAGCAGCGACTGCAGAGATTGTCCCTTGCTTTGGTTTTATAGTCTTAGATTTATGTAGCCTTGGCAGGGGGAGCATTGGAGAAAACTGGGGTTCTCGTTTTCCCATCACATTTCAGTCTGTTCCCACATGGCCCTATCTGAAAAATGTGAAAAAAACCCAAAACAAATAAACCCCACAGGTGTTTGAAGTACTCGGTGCCATTGGGGGTAGCAAAGCATCTTAAATTTTGAATGTACGCAGTAAGAACTTCTAGTGGCTCTCACAAAGATATCACTTTGGCTTTTAAATATAACTAAATAAATAAACCATGAAATATTAGAACGCTAGTGTTCCTAATGGCTAAGGAAGGAACCTAATTATTGAGAACCTGACACGGTACAATGATCTTTAGTCTGAATAGTGTACTGTAACCTTATTTAAAGTTTGCTTGATATGATTCAGATGTCTGAAATTGATTAACAAGTGCCCTGGATGAAAATGATCAGCTGAATGAAACATTTTTAGCTTTCTTTTCTTCTTTGACTTCAACTTACAACTGACTTCAGTGCTTGCAAATTTTAAAAAAAGTCTTTTAAAAACCATGATGAATTACATGCTCAAAGGCAGATCTAACCTTATGGTTGGACTCGATGATCTGGTGGGTCTTTTCCAAGCTGGTGATTCTATGATTCTATGATGATATATGGGAATAATATCCAAGAAATACATTTCTGGAGTCTTTCCTCATTCTAGAAAGTTCCGAGCAAATCTGTGACAGGCATTCTTCAGTGTCATGTGAAAAGCCCCTGTCAGTATCAGCAGGATAGTGCGTGCATGTACTGGCTGAGTTCCATATAACATAATAACACACTGATGGCTCTGCAGTCTTTTGAGATTCTCTGTTGACTGTCAACTGGTTCTGTTGCAACTGAGCTGAGCGGTGTAAAAAGCTGCCAACTTGCCTCCAACAAAGGGATTGGGACAACTCCCAACACTGCTGTTCGTTTCAATGTGAGGCAAAAAAATGTTATTCCTGTGTTACCAAAACTTTTTGACTGGGTATGGAGCTCCAGCTCCTCCTGTTTGTTCCTCAGACTGCGTGCGTTGGTATACAGAGATTTGAGGTGGCTGGTCCTTTGGTTCTGATCTTGGGAAGCTGCTCTTTTTATTTGCTTGCGTTTGTCTTTTTTTTTAGTTTGGAATGGAAGCCAGAAAGTTCCAAGAAAACACATTTCTACCCTAGATATCTAAGATAAATGGGCAAATATTTTGAAGGAGATAGTCTGGCTTTACTTTTCAATTGTTATAGTGAAAAACATTTAAATGGGAATACGGTTAAGAGAAAAACTTTTCCATATGTCACTGAATTCTCAAGGAGATGCAATGTGTTTATTTTTTCTATAATTATGTGAGGTAATTCTGATGGTAATATGTGTAATAGAATATGAACATTTTGTTATTTAGAAGTGTGTAAATAACAAATCGTAATTTACATGTGCAACATTGAAAACAATACTTTTTTCACATAATTTAGTGGTGTTTTTTAAAAGCTGAAGAATCAAGCTGGTTAGAACAAAGTTCTAGAGCAGGAGTGTGCTCACATAAAATCATAGAAAAAACAGGTTGGAAGAAACCCACCAGATCATCGAGTCCAACCATTCCCATCAATCACTAACCCATGTCCCTCAGCACCTCGTCCACCCGTCCCTTAAACCCCTCCAGGGAAGGGGACTCAACCACAATGAATCAAAATATTTATATATTCTTCTATTAAGATTTATATGCATTATAAAATTACTTGATTTTTTAAAAAAGAAATCAGCTGGAATTGCTGCAGAAGTCAAAAATGTGTGTATACTATATGGTTCTTTACAATGCAGAAATGCTGCTTCTAAGGCCATTCAGTGTTGTAACAAAAAAGGTTTGTTTCATAGAATCATAGAAAAACCAGGTTGGAAGAGACCCACCGGATCATTGAGTCCAACCAAGCCATTTCTTACGGCATTTCTCTACTTATACAATGTTTTGTGAACCATTTGGCTAAAAGTTATTTATTCAAAGATTCAGAATTCAATATCTTCGTTTCTTCTTGTTTCTTGGCTGTTCTCTCAATGTTGTTAAAACATGGAGAAGCAGGCAGGCAATGCTCCTCAGAAACCAACTTAGGGAAGCATGGAATGCCTGAGGTTAGAGGGAACCTCTAAAAATCATCTAATCCAGCCACCCTGCTCAAAGCAGATTACTCAGGGCTTCTATATAACATGTCTTTGTTTCAAAAAAATTGCTGCCAGAGTGCAGATTTTATTTACTCTAAAATGGGTGAGAAAACTTCTACCTGGAGTTGTAAATCTCATTTCAACAGATTGGAGGAGGTTATGGGGAAGGATAAGAAATGAGAATAAACTGGCAATGTGACTGGTGTGGCCAGCTTGAGGTTCTCTCGGGGCTACTTCACATTTCTTTTTGTGAAGTTATAAACTTTATATATATAAATTTTACACTGTGTGTTTTCATATGAAATATGAAAACCTTCAGGAGAAGCAAATTACTGTTAACGGTAGAAAGAATTCCTCCTCTGGGGTCAGAGAATTTTTGTTTCCTACCATGAATACTGGAATATTAAGTAGCAGTATACTTAATATTGTTCTATAAAGTAAAATGCGTATTTCAGCTTTGTGATAACTACTTTATTTTCCATTGGTTTCTAGATTGTCCTGTCTTGTTTCTAACTAAATCAATAAAAAGATTCAGCTGTTCCCAAGTACTCCTTTCACATGCTAATCCGTTTATGGCTTATTGCCTTGCAGTCATCATCCTTAATATGCTCATCCTTTACCTTTCCCCTTTAGGGAATTTAGCTATAAATGGACTGCTAAAATAATAATATAGTTTCTAGTGGCACTTTAGAAATACCTTGTCTGTCACTATGTTTTATATGGTACTAAAATGCAATTTTCCCTACTGAATTTTCCTGAAATTTATTTCTGGTTTGAACTTTTTAGGCTTCATATAGTAGTTGACAAACTACTTTGGGTTTTGTTTTGGTTTTGTTTTTTGATAGAAGAGTAAGCTGAAATCCAGTCTTTTTTTTTTTTTGCCTTCTTTTCATCCATCATTTTCCCTCTCATCATCTAGTGGTGATCAACTCAGATATGGGATCTAAGTCATTTTGCACACATTCTCCTAAGAAGCGCTTGATAACTTTTGATCCTGATCCTTTTACTACCTCAGGAATTTTTTAACCTCTCCTGTGATTAAATTTTATTATTTTTTTTCAAGACAAAGGTGTTTGTACCATAAGGAAATAATGAGGAAAATAGTGACATTCCATTGTCCCAAGAATTTCTATTTTTGCCAGACCTATAGCAAATGTAGAAGACTTTATGCACTTCTGTCTTTCTTCTCAACCATTCTGAATATTTTGAGTTGATTTTAACTCAGTTTTATCTTTGAGTTTGTTTGTTTGTTTCTAAAAATCTGAATTTTATTCTCTTCCTTTTGGAACTTTGAAAATAAAGGAACTTTGAAATTAAGATTTAGGCCTGACATTGTCTCTTACGCTTCAAAAGTTCAATTTGACTATAAGGTACAAAAATTCCACATTACTTTGAGGTTGATATTGTAGGAGGAGAATTCATTGTACAGCATTTGAAGCACACCAAGCTTGTACTGCTTCATTCTTAAATATTATCCATTATAAGAATGCGTTTATCTGGGTAAGAGAAAAGCAGCAAACCATTTGTTTAAAGGAGCAACTGTTATAAGACCAGTGGTAGCTTAGGCAGAGTGCACGTTCCCAGTACTGCTGTTCTACTTATGTAAGGATGTTTCTTCGAAGAGACCGATATAATCTACGCATCAAGTTTCCCAGATTAGTTTACCTTGCGTGATGGGAGTAAAATGTTGGTGACATGTCGTGTACCATCGTTTGGCTAAAATAGCACAAATCTATGATTAGCTTTGTCAAAGCTTATGCCATAGGGCTCCCTCTCCACACAAAATTTAAGTTCCACTGTGTGTCCAAACCAGGTACTTAGAATCATAGAATAACCAGGTTGGAAGAGATCCATACTTGTTCTGCCTCAGAGTTTTGAACTACATTTATTCTAGCCAAGTGATCAGCCACCTGACTCTGATGCCTCAGGATTTTTAGGCTTTTGCTGAGTAGCTACATGATCTATGGATATATTCTTAGACTGAGCTTTCCAGAGCAGTGGGGTTTCCCCCCATATATTTCTACTGCTTGCTAGCTAAAATCAGTTTTACAACAGGAGTAGGGACACAAGATTTGATCTCCTTTTCTTTGTCTTTTCTTGATGGTTCAGTAGTCACCAGCCCTTTGTAAACAGCCAAGTTTTCAGGGACTGACAGTCAATCACTCCCTCTATCCTTCCCATGGTGAGCCCATCACATCTGCCCATCTTCTCAAAGCCTTCTACCTTTGTAGGGTTTTTTTGACTGAAGAGGCAGATGCAGCAATATCATGAAAAGTCCTGACTTTCCACTAGCACTTAAAAAAGCACACGTGCACTTTTAATGGTTCTTTTTTTTTCCTATTATATTTACAGATCAGACAAAAGAATTAACTGGCTTAATCTGAAATAGATGTTTTCTGTAAAGTTATAGGATCCCTTTAAAAGTATTTGGCCAAGGTCTTCGTAATTAAAAGGCATGTAACAAAGGATTAGGTCATGCAATTAGTAAAAGGATATTGAAATACTATCCTCAAGCTGCTGACTTAGCTACTGAACTCACTAAAAAAACACTGAGTTCAGTGAGCAGATATTAACATAGGGAAGGTGTAATAATTCTTTTTCACCTGGTGATTTTGTTATCTGTGCCGCCAGGTATTAATATATTTCTTTTTGCTCATAACAATTATAACCTGTAATAATAAAACAAGACCTCTTCTTACTGGTGTTTATGGTCATTAGGCAAATTAGGAAGGCTTCAATATGATGCAGTATGGTTTAGAGCTATATTACTTGTAGTGTTCGCCAAACGTCTGCACCTTTTTTTGCCTTTGGGAACCACTGGATCTCCCTCTCTCTCTTTCTCTCAAAGTGTCCTCACCTTTCTCACATGATACAGTGAACGTTGCTTCCTATACCTTGTGTATGCTTATTTTCAGCTTCATAGGAAGCTATTATTCCTGATTAAATGAAAACATTTGTGAAAAAAAATCTGCAGGAAAATGTAACAACTGCATTAAAATTCCCAGTTATAGACATTCTAGGATTTTTCTACAAAATAATTTTGTAAAATATGTTTGGAACTACCATTACAATGATGTGTGGCAGTCTAAAAGGTAGATCTCTGCTTTCATCACCCATGGGCCACAGAGGCTGACTAGCCTTACATCTGGGCTCACCATAATGGATCAGTATCATATATTGTAGTTGTTTGCCAAGAAAGGAAGTTTATACACGAAAACGCATTTTAACTGAAAAGACATTCCTGCCCAAGCCTTTTCTCCATAGGAGGGCAAATATGCTTTAGTCATCACTGAAATACCTTTTTCTATTTCAGTTTCATACAATATTTTCACAGAAGTCAAATACCATGCTTTAAGTATAATCTTGTATACAATATATAGATTTTTTTTTTGCTCTTGGCTGTTGCTCCCGGATATTACTTATGTAATTTTACAAGCTCTATAAATTGAATGCAGTTCTGAGATGGTATTAAAAAGGACAGCCCTGCTTGCCTTCCATATCGTGTTTCCATGCCACATTTTGTGGAAACACTAGGTTTCATGCTGCCACTAGTGAAATATGAGGGTACTGAAGAAGCTGAAAAATCGCTGCCTGTGAGTGTTGTAGATCTGTCTTATGTGATTTGATCTGATTATTTCACTGCTTATACTAAGAGGAAACACTACCTAGCCAAGAACATGTAGATGCATGTCTAAGAAAGGAGGTGCTGTCTTTTCAGCAGCAGTATATTTGTGCTGGATTACACTAGTCATGACAGTACAGCATTTCTGCAACCTACTTTCATTAATGCTGAGAGGAAAATACATTTTGCTTCGGCTAAACCAAGGCTGTATGCAGAAGACTTGTGATTTTTTTCATCATAGAATGAAATGGAAATTCGATAAAGTAAAACCAGCAATTTCCTGAGATTATTAAATTAATAAAATCAGAACAAGTAATGAATCATGCCTCCCACGCTCTATATACTCTTGTTCCCTCTTGTATTAAATGCAATGTTAAATTACGAAGTATGTGATATAAGAGGCTGCTGCTGCACCTTGTTCGCTAAATAAAAAAGAAATCCAGAAGGCTTCAAAGAAACATTGCTTTTTTTGTACACATCTGTTGTTTTAGTAAGTTATAAAACTTTGAAGAAGAAATGCATAGAAAAAAATCCCATGGATGAAACAGAGATCTGAGAAGCTTTCAGTGAATCGTGAGCTCTAGTTACATTTATTCTTTTACTTTTGAGAATTTGGCTTCATCACCTCCTTTGTGCTTCAGTGACAGTATTTAGAATCACAGAATCAATTGATTCTATAATAATTGAATTCATAAGTAGGTGTTAGCTATACAATATGAATCTATACTGCGTGGAAGTCTTTTTGCATCTCCTTCATCCTTACATAATAAACAATATGCAGAGATGTTTCTTATTTGGAACGGGGTAGCGAGAGTTTTGTTGGGTTTTTTCCCCCAAAGAATTTCTGGGAGTGAGTCAGGCCATAAGAAGACTCAACCTTGATCAAGTTTTGGCAGCCACTGTTCTACTTCTGTGAAGTTACACCAGACAATGATAACAAAGGGAGTTAAGAGAACTTTACTGTCTTTTTCGTTCTTTTCTCTCTTATCCATACATGACTGCAGCAGTTCTCCAGAACCTTCCAACAAATCAAAATAAATGTCCTGGGAAGCACTAGAAAGATGAAAACTGCTGGGAAGCTGCAACCAAAACCTGCAAAAACTTCTGTTCAGCTGAAATGAAACATGACTGAATCATAATGCAAAGACTATCTGCTTTTCAGTATTTCGTTTACTGCATTGGCTTTCTGCATTTTGACTTCACGTGTTAACACTAATTGCTCTGATATAAACATGACTCTTTGAAGATGGATGTTGGAATATAGGAGCAATATTTTTACTTCAAACAAGTAACTAAGCAATATATTTAGTTGGTTGGGCTTTTTTTGTTTTGTTGGTTTTCTTCAGTTTTTTGGGTTTTTTTAAGATATTCAAGAGGAAAAAAAACAAGAAGGGATGTGTGACTAGTCTGTGCAGATCATCCACATCAACATTTTCTCAGCATTGGAGTGGGAAAGCAACTTCTGACACGTTGGTTTTCCTCTGGGCTGAATGACTAATAGCAAATAAATAACGGAAAGGAACACAACAAGATTTACTAGCAGAATCATTTCATCATGAGGTAGGCTATACAATATAGTAGGCTAGTGCTACCCTTCCAAGAATAGTAAAAGAATATGCTTGTTTGACAGCTTCTAGAATTTAGACAACAAAATAAAGCCCTCTATAAAGATGCTTAATTTTTCTTATGAAACAAGGAAACTCCAAAGGTCAGTTCCTTTTTTGATTTTGCTTTTCCTTCAGTAGGAAAATGATGAGGTAAGTTTTGCCTCCTATGAAGTTTCACAGTTTGGGAAAGAACACGAGAGAATCTTTGTGTTTCTAGACAAATACCTTTTTCTTACTAGATATTTCAAATGTGTATTGATACAATTTAATCTTGTTTTGAAGGATTACAGCTTTTGCCTAGTTTCTCTAGACTCAAAAAGTTTTGAGAGGACTAGGACTACTTAATTATACTTCCTTTGGCAGCAATTCCTAATGAAGTAATAGGTATGTCTGTTTATGCTACTCACAAAGTATTACATAAATATATTTTAATAGCAATTTGTTGTTGATGAAGCATTTTTCTAAAACACAGGCAGTATTACTAAGATATCTCATTACTGTAGTAGTAAAATAAACTACTGCTTGAGGTTATACATGTGATTTAATTGAAGGAAGCTAAATTTTGTCTTTCTCTGTCTTTTCTAGGAATGAAATTAGATCATGAATCAAAACATGAATTTAGGCTCTGTTCACAAACTAATGGAGGAGACACAGGTTTTTGGGACCCAACCAAGACAACCGTATAAATTAGCTGGAAGTTGCCAGCCAGGTGGCCATCTGTGTAATTCAAATCTGCCATCTCAAAGTTTCTACCCATTTTCATCTCATTATTCGTATGTGCATATGAATTACAGCAGTGATTGGGAAATTTCTGAAGCAGTAAGAATTCACGAACTGGAAGAAGTCAGAGCCAGAGCTGCTCAAATGGAGAAGACGATGCGCTGGTGGTCAGATTGTACTGCTAACTGGAGGGAGAAATGGAGCAAGGTTAGAGCAGAAAGAAATAAAGCCCGAGAGGAAGCACGACAATTGAGAATCACATTAGACAATGTTGTAAAAGAACTGAGTATGCTTAAAAAAATAAATCAAGACTTAGTAAATGAGAAGGAAAACTTAGAAAATGTTACTGTTCGGCAAACAGAATACAGTTGGTCAGAAATACCTTGTACTAAAAAAGACCTAAACGAGTTACCATTTCTGGAACAAGAACCTGTGAAAGAACTAAACAAAACCAACAAGATTCCTGTGGCAGAAGACACAAAGAAGGTAAAGAATGTGTGATTTTTTTTTTATTTCATGAAGAAACAGACAATTATGGATATGTATCTAGAAATGGGATTTTTCAAGGATTTTGACCAAAACTCTACTTGATCCATTCAATAGCAACCCCTTTTTTTTCACCCATCTAATATTCCTAATTTAGAGAAATATGGAAAACAATTCCAACTCTTCAACAATGGCTAAACATTTAAGTAACAGGTAGACAGTTATATTCAATAACTTAGAGTATTGTTCTGACTCTCTCTTATGTTTTAAGGTAATAGATTAACTCTGTTATCGGATTTCTCCATGTTTTGTGTACTTCCATTTTTATTTTTTTATGTCTGAAAAAGCAACATAATTTCTTGGTTTCTGAAATTTAATTCTCCCTTGACATAACTTCTAAAATGTAAGAAGACGTGAGGCAAATTGTTCTGCAAAGTTGCAGAACTTTTTGTTAGGTAAGGAGAGCAATTAAGTTGTTACACAAAATTAAGCAATCAAATATGGACATGGTTTAATACACCTCCTAGTTCTAGACAAAAGAACTGGTTGTATTCATCAAAATGGAACTATTTGCTCATGTTTTACCAGTTTTAGTTCTGTGCCTTAGCATATATTATATAGTCTTCATAGGCAACACCATGTGAAAGCTAGACTTGTGATTTGTCTGGTAGCAGTGACTTCAGTTCAATGAGAATTGTCCAGATCTTAGGCTTGAATATCTTAAATTCAGAATAAAAACTCAAAAGAACAGGGTGGTATGAAATAGGACTGTTGGTAATCTGTTAAAATGAGGTTAGCTTTTAAAAGCAGCTCGTCAGAAGTAATAATACTTAAATACATTTTTGAATGAAACTTGTTTATAAGAGATATTCAATCTTCCTAATAAATAGATAATTTTTATTTAATTATTTTTGCCTTCTTGTTATGAGTTTTGCTTATGTTTTCTATTCAAAGCATCTTCAAAATAGATGCTACAGTGCTTTGAGTTTCTGAATGGGATTCAAATCGGTATGTTGTGCAGGTAACCTTTGTCCTTATACAAAACTTGTAGAAGTCCATCACCTGCTTCAACATGATTTACATTAGATGTGTGAGAGTAATGTAGAGTTTCTCAATATATCATTTGTACGTATAAATTATATTCCTGGTTTTGTTAGTTAAAGGATTCTATCTTCACCATAGTTATAGCCAAGTAATGATGACTGGAATCTATTTCTTTAGAAGAGCTTTAGTAGAAATATTTTGGATATGAAGCTTGTTGTAACAGAAGATGACAGTGTCCAAGCACAGTAACAGCACAGTCTAGCCATATACAACTGTACAAGACTTTACTTATTTCCTTGTTTTTTTTCCTATGTGATTTAAATGTCTGAAAGGGCCTTAGTAGGCCCTGAAGGAGTTGTGTGAGAGTTTTATCTTTGTTGATCGGGTTTTTTTTAGATGTCATATTTTTCTGTTTTCTCAGGATTTAGAGGAAATTCAAAACCAAACCAATCACAATAAAAAAATCACTCTAAAGAATCCTGATCCCTTTACCAATGGAGTTCCCAGTGTCTGTTTGGAGGAACCTAAGAAAAGTTTGGACAATACAGCTAAGACAACAAAGAATGATTTAGTACATTTTTCTGCCTTACATTTGCATTTGACTGAGATGCAGAAAATCTCACAGAAGGAAAGAGAGTAAGTGCAAAATATATCCTAATTAGGGAAATTGCTATTAAAAATAAAGATATTTAAGATACTTTCTAAAACAGTTAATGTGACATTTGCATTTATAGCTCATACATTCTCATTTCTAAGCCTCTCTAGCCACTTTGTAACTGTACTTCGATGGTACAGATTTTGCCATTTTTCTCTAGATATGCAGTGACTGTGTATATTGTAATAAATTTACTGGCACATGGTAAGAATGGGGGCACATGTACACGTTGCAAAATTTGGCAGCTCCAACCTCAGGCAGCAAATGCTCACAGATCAGTGAGTTCAACATAACAGTGGGCACTGGTATGACAACTCCCTCTCTCGGTCACCTTTGGCAACAATTCCTGTGTGCAAAAATATTCTGTAAGCAGAATATAGGCAGCTTTAAAGTGTGAAGCAATTATTTTTGGCAAAACATACAATAAATAGCTAGGAATAATGTTACTAGTGTAAGCATTAACATAGCCACGAGTCTCTTGAGACATTCTGTGAGTCTTTGATGGACAGGCTATCATCTGCCAGCTCAGAAAGAATTGGTTTGCACTATTTACTGGACTGGCCTTATTTGGCTGAGTCTCCACTTTCAGACTGCTATTTTTTTCTTCTTAAGGTTTTATACCTGTTCACGTCAGTAATTTTGATCTTGGATCCTGGAGCTGCTAGCAATGACTGTCTCAACCATCTCACCTTTGTTCGCGTTTGTACTTTTCTTATCTTGCATGGCTCTAGCTTTAGTGCTTTCTCACAGCTTCTTCCTCACAACAGCAATTTTCTCAGTAAACATGGGCCAAGAATGCACAGCTGTGCCTCATCAAAAGCAAACTTGGATCACAGACAGCTTGGACCTCAAGTTCAAAGGTTATCTTGGCAGTCAGTATGATCTTACTCATACAGCAGAGGACTTCTCAGCAGAGCTTTCTGGTTTACATGCAGTACTCTTGAACCGTGGCTGCATTCTTTGTAGAGTCAAGTTAGCTCATGCACATTCCATGTTTGGACTTGCCCCTAGTTTCCTGACTAATGTCTCCATAAGATGTACTGCTGCTTCACCCTGAGAGAACCTACCCTTTTGGATTCTGGTTAGAGCTAGCTTCACTAGCTAGGGTTTAAAGTTTATGTTTTGGCTTTCAAAGAACTTCAAGTTTGGGTTTACAATGTAAAATCACACACCTAAATCCTCTACGACATACTCTGGCTTATATCAAATATACATTTGAGGTCCTGTGACATAAAGACCTTATGAGTTGCTCAGCATTTTAAAGAGTCATTTACCTAAAACTGCTGTCTTTATAGTCTTCTTTTGATCAGTGTTCTTATCTGAATGTCTTCTAGTTGCAAGATTTCAGTTTGTTCCACTTCAGACTTAAGAATGTTTATGTGGTCTAAAACCAAAAGCCCACCAGCTACACTAGTATTTGATAATATTGAAGAGGAATTGCTTCGGGTTGCATGGGTACATGTAGGCAACAGACATTGTAGGCTTTTTTTTTTTTTTTGTCAGGATAACCAAACATTAGCCCAGGGTGCCCAGAGAAGTTGCGGACTCTACATCCTCGAAAACATTCAAAATCCATCTGCCCACAGTCCTAGGCAACCATATCTAGGCAACCCTGCTTGAGCAGTGCAGGGTGGACCAGATGACCTCCAGAGGTCATTTCCAACATCAGGTGTTCTGTGTTATTCCATGATTTAATTAGATAACAAGGAGATAATATAGGTGCGTTAAAGATCTATCAAAAAACAAAGAATCACAGAATCGTTTAGTTTGGAAAAGACCGTTAAGATCATTAAGTTCAACTGTAAACCTAAAATTACCAAGTCCACCACTAAACTATGTCCCTAAGCACCACTTCTACACATCTTTTTAATACTTCCAGGGATGGTGACTCAAACACCTCCCTGGGCAGCCTCTTACAATGCTTGACAACACATTTGGTGAGGAAATTTTTCACGATATAAAATCTAAACCTCCCCTGGTGTAACTTGAGGCCATAGCCTCTTGTTCTATCACTAGTTACTTGGGAAAACAAACCAACATCCACCTCGCTACAACCTCCTTTCAGGCAACTGTAGAGAATAAGGTCTCTCCACAGCCTCCTTTTCTCTAGACTAAACAACCTCACTTCCCTCAGCTGCTTCTCATAAAACCTGTGCTTCAGCCCCTTCTCTAGCTTTGTTGCCTTTCTTTGCACGTGCTCTGATCTCGATCTTTTGTTTGAATAGTAAGAAGCGGCTTCACTGATCTTTGCTATATTCTTTCTTCTACTCTCTGTAGAGCATCAGTAAAACCTTTTCTCTGAGCATCTCCATTATTTTGCCATGAATTGGGTGATCTGAATCACTAACTGAAGTTCATTTCCAAATTTTCTTCGGTTTATCCTGAAATTCTATCTAATTTAAAATTTTGTTTCTATACTACTGGATTTCTTTTTTCTCTTTAGCTATTATTTTTGGTAAGCCTCTTGGAATTATTATATGATGATAATATGGATTTTTAAATAGAAAAGACTATATGATTGACAAAGGTAGCAAAATAAAACACAAGCAATGAGAAGGAAATTCAAAGTAATTTTTCTGCTGCTAACATCAAACAGATATAACGCTGACCTTTAAAATATTTTTTCAGAATGAACGTGCTTCTGGAAAAAGAAATTGAAAAGAGAGAAAATGAATTATTTCTTTGGAAACTGAAATATGAAGAACTAAGAGAAACCAAGCTGGAAAGCCTGAAACAGGTATGTTAGTATAGCATTATCACATGGAGTAAGAACCAGACCTGAGCTTTCTCAATCCCTGTGTTGTAACTAGGAGTAAAAACATATCTAGTGTTTATGAAAGTGATAAACCAAGCATTTAACCTCATAGGTTTTGGGAGGGACCTGCATAGGGTGTGTGGAGAATTGGAACCACACAGGAGGCACAGAGACTGCCATCAGTTGTGAGGTAGAGTCCCATGATAGGATGATGGGAAACCTATGATCTCCAGCAACTGGAGGATGGGTCTTCTTCCATGTGCAGCTCTCCAGTTGCAGAAGTGGTTCAAAAGCCTGGTAGCAGAGCAGGAGAAGAAAGCCGTGATTGGGAAGGTATCGGAGCCAGCTTTAAGCTGAACTCTGCATTCAGGAAGAAGCAGTGAGTGGCAATGGTAGGAGACACTCTCATGTGGGGTAGATGCATCAGGAGATGGATTTAATTTAGCAGAGAACTCCTGATGCAGTTCTGATTCCAGAAAATATCAGATATCGGAAGGCGATAAGCCTACAAAGGAGTAGTTCAAGAACATTGGTTGTGTAGGAATAGTGTTAGGAAAGAAGTGTTCGTTTCAATCCAAATTCATGAGTAAAATGTCAAGGAATATTTGTGTTGCAGCTTTCAGGATGTAGCATTTAAAATGATGTATTGATGACGTCTTGGATCCAACAAAACTAAAAATGTCTATCTATATAGCTAAATATAGATACAGAATTTTAAATTTCCTATACTTTTAACATCTAAGATTTGGAATAATCCAGGCAAATTAGCATTGTTTTCATGTTTTGGAAAAGACTGCAAGCACACTACTAAATTTGGTTTACAAGGTGGTGCGTCTGTAAATGGAATTTCCTTCACAGATGAACATCCACCGCAACAAATTAACATCTATCTGTCCAGTTGAGCTCATTCAGATTTTAGTTCTTTATTTTCTGCTTGCTCATTAAGTAAGATTTTAGCTTTTCATACTTCTGCACAAGCAAGGCAGTCTTGATTTAGTTATTTGTGTGGCTTAAGAAATGTATTCTTTATGTTTTATGGCACTGTCAACAGCAATAGAACAGCAAGAAGTAAAAACTTGCCGAGAAGGGATTGGAGGCTGATTCTAATTTTTATATAAATTTATGCATATACCCTTATATATGTGTTGCAGCTTTTTCAT
Source organism: Clamator glandarius (assembly GCA_033459285.1). Lineage (NCBI taxonomy): Eukaryota > Metazoa > Chordata > Aves > Cuculiformes > Cuculidae > Clamator > Clamator glandarius. Next base: position 149,527 of record JAUNZM010001289.1, read on the forward strand.
TGGGAACATATTGACCTGCTTTAATTGTTAACAGGGAGTGATATTTTGAGTATTCCGTTTGTCTTCCAAGATGAGTAAAACTTATATATCTAGTGTTTAAAATAGACAAAAGCATTTGTCTTGTTGAGTCTGACTAAGGTCAGTCAAATTACTTACACTTGTCAGGGGTTTTGTAAATGAAGATTCATTCTTTATTGAAAAAAAACAGACCTTGTGTGTTGGTGATGTGCGTGTGAATATCACTTGCTATATTTTACTGTTGAGAAATGGTTGCTGGAACACCATACAAGGTTTGTGGAAAATTTGTTGAAAGTCTTTGTAATTCCTACAGGACGGGCTTTTCTGGTGGTTTAAAAGTTAATTACAATGTAATATTTACAAAGCAATTTTACATTATACTGAAAACAGCGAAAAAAATGCATATACAGCTATATTCCACTGGTGTGCACTGTAGACTTACAAATGCCTCTATAGGTAGTTACTCCTGTGCTGTTTAAAATAAATTTCTTCTTGCTGACGTTCAGAATGTGTCCTTACTGTGGGTTGGTAACTGAGGGAAACTCATAGCCCAGTTTGTGACATAAGAGGCAAAAATTACAGCAATTGGTACTTAAAGTCTATTGAAGCATCAATATCAGAAGAAGTAGCCTTAGATAAAAAAAGGAACACAGGCTAAATTAGCGTTTCGTATCTTTAGGCATTGACATTTCTGTTCTTCCCTTTTTCAAAACAGAATTGAAGGTAAGTCACCAGCGCTGTTCATTTTGCACTAATGACAGAGAAATATCTTTAAAGATCTTTTAAAACAAATATTTTCTGTTTTCTCGCAATATATAGATGTTCTACATTGTGTATAATAGAAATCTTTTAAAAAAAACCCCAAACCAGTAACAGTTCCCTACCTGTTGTTTCCTAGGAGAAAACTGCACTGAGGTGAGTGAGGCTTCTGGATATGTCAAGTCTTCTCTCACTGTAGACATTTAAATGATGTTTAAAACGTAACAACCTTTTTGGAGACTCAGGTTGTTAACAGCTACTTCTTGTTAAAGGTTCTGCATTATTTCCACCTTTTCCAGAAATCTTTATTCTAACGTTAGTTTATAGGGTGAAGATGCTGCAGAGCTGCTTACCTATAATTGCTACTTTCGTTCACTTAGGGTATATATATGAACTACAAATAGTGACCCTCTGATAATCTCACAGGAAATTTATATACATGTAGTAGAACCATCTATTCTGTCATGATGCCAAAAATGCCTTCTGATTGTCCCCTGAATCATGCAGAAAATATAATAATTATCAGATATAATCACCATAGCGGCTTTTGTGAATTATTCTGTATAATTCTCATCTGAGATGCACAGAAATAAGCACCTTCCTTTTTTAAAAAAAAAATAACAAACCAAACCACTGATGAAATAGATGGAATGAGTGGTAGAACGTACAAAATTGAATTTAATGCCTGTCACGTTAAAGACACTTACTAAAAGGTATAAGTATTTTGTACTTAATGATGCAGTTGCTTTTTGTCAATTCTCATCCAGGTAAGTATAGCAATGTGTGGCTCAAAAGAAACTGAACTAATCTAGGGAAAAGTTTCAATAGAAAAAGAGCCCTAGAACATTCTCTGTCTTTTTTTTTTTTTAAATAAAATGTCCTTTTCTTTTTTAGGCATGACAAATATTTGACAAATTCCTCTCTCTTATGGGTTTTTGGTTTGGTTTGATTTGGTATTTTTTCCCATCAAAAGTAATCCTTTCACCTTGCAAGCTCTTGTCGTAACATTAATAAGAAATGTGTTAAGTGGTAATTTATTTATCCAGGATTTAACACCTTTGTACTTGTGAACTCTTTCTTTTGTGGACTCAGCAGGACTGTTAGGAATCAATCCCTATGCTGAGTCATAAGTCTATGCAACACGTGAAGACTTGTGAAATCCATTGCTGGGCAGTCATCTAAAGTTTCAGGTTTACTATATTGTATCTGGATTGAGTAATTTTTTTCATGCCTTTGAGGGGAAAATATGTGAAGAACTGGAACGAAGTTTCTTGGTTTTAAAGAATGTCGTCATGTTCTATGAAATAAAGAAGGTTCCTAAACTTTTAATAATTGATGTTGCTTCATGCCTGCCATCTAGGATCAAGTTATATTCATACGATTTTCAGCATGGTTAGGGAAATCTGCTTCCTAACTTATGTGTGTGACATTAAAAGTCTGATTTACTGTTTCATTGTGGCTGCTGAAATGGATTTTCTTTTTAATTCAATGACAGTGTATTCAAGAGAGTTCCATTGCTTCTGGAACAAAGACATTGTCCTTTCATGGGAGGCAGGAAAAAAAGAGAACCAGCCATAACTGGTTTTCTTTTGGTGGGTTTTTTCCCCCTTCATTTTTATTCTCGCCTTCTTTTTTGTTGTTGTTGTTTAATGTGTAATAGGGATTTCCCTCTTTGGTCTTCATGCTTAAAGAGAACTGTCTGGCACTGAAGTAAGAGCCTTTGCACTGTAGCAATAAATCTGCAGATTACTTTCAAACACAGGACTCGGTTTTAGGAAAAATTAATGAGTGTTTTGTCTGGGTTCAGTCAAAAACCTTCCATGTTTATGTCAGTAGAGTACTGCCTCTTCCACTGAGCAACAACATGAGTGATATCCTAAAGTCAATGAGAAACGTGGTGATGTCAATTGAATGGATCAATTCCTAATTTAAACTATGTAGTAAGAAGAGATTAAACCTGTATCAGAAGATTCTTCAGGGACCTTAGTAACTCAAAATACCAAGATAATGTATTATTGCAGGTATGATGCCGATAAAACAGAAGAGGTGTTGTATAAACTGTACCGAAAACAGTAGAACTATTTCTACAGGCACTTGCCAGCAGATCACTGAACTAATAGAAATCGTCTTTACGTAATTACTTATCTAGATCAAGTGTCTAAACCTGTAGATTTCAGGTTCATATTCTACAAAAAAAGCTGTGTGGAGGCTGTGTTCTATAACATATTTATCTGAAGTCCAAGCAACACAACACTTCAAAATCTCTTTGAACAAAATGATTTCCTTAATTTCTGGCATCCTTTTAGCTTTCAGTTCAGAAGAGAGAGTAAGCTTAAATACTGGCTTAATCTGTCCCTTTCAGCAGAGGCTACTCTTTAAGGAGAAAGCTCACTGAACTGGAACATGGCAACTTTGGAAACTTGATGTATAGTACAAATTACCTGCAGTTTAATTAACTTTGCTATGATAGTCTGGTATTCATCAAGAAACTTCAGTGCAATTATGATTTTCCCGAAAATTCAGCGTTATGTCCAATTAGACTGGCAAATTTTTTTAAAGTACATGGGTATGGTTTGTTTTGCCAACAGGAAAACAATGACTACAAATTCTATTGTTGTTTCATACTACTTAGTATTCTAGTAATCTAAGATATATTTATTTTTAGAGATCTGCAGTTAGAGTAAACATCCTGTTCCCAGTATCACTTCATCTGTAAGTGAAGAGATCTTGCATAGTTCCTGATTTAAATGTGGAGTGCTTTGTCTGTTGTTGACAGGATTGATGTATTGTTGGCATGATTCATTAGATGTTATGTTAAAAAAATGGACGGTAAACTGAGATAAAGGGACTTAGTATTTTCTTTTCAAGTAGCATTCTTCTTACATCCTTAGTATTATTAATTCAATAATTTCTGGCAGCATATCGCACCAATACAGTGTAAGAAATAATAGAGACTGACGACAATTTGAACTTGCTTTGAGTGCTTCCACTCATGCTGGCAACTGTTGATGTACTTTTTTTCTTACTGTTACTTATTTATCTCTAGATTAGGCTCAATACAACAATATAAAGTCAGGAAGGAATGGAATGTCAGCTTAGAAATCGGTTGGAAACAGAGAGGTGTTAACTTTCTCTATGGCAAAGGGTAATAAAACATAAAAACTTAAAAAAAAATCTAAAGAGAAAGAGGAAAGAGATTACACATTGTACTGTTTACTTTTGTTTTCATGTAATTTTCTGCATGCATACATTTATCATCTTGTGACAAAACCTTTATTTTTGCGTAAGGGTTATTATCTTCCCTTTACAGTGCTTATTAGAATGGCTTATGGTGTATTGTAGCCCTTGAATTAGTTACTAACAATAATTAATAGTGTTACTAAACACATAGCAAGAGATAACTACTTGAAGCAAAATGAGAAGGGCTGTTGTAGTCTGGACTACAATTAAATTTTTATGCCCTTTATCTGTATAAATTCCATTTTTAAAACTCTCTTTGCTATATTGTAGATAAATTATCATTATACTGAGCATTCAGACTAAGAATTTGATCTGTCATCCTTCCACATAGAATAGCAGCTTATTTTTTCTATCATGCGTAAGCAGTAGTTCCTAAGTAAGTTAAGAGAGTGAAGATAAGTCATGGAACAAGCTGAATTTGCATAGGAAATATTTCTCATCCCTGATAATTGCAGTACCCATACTGCTTAAAAAGTTAGCAGTTGCTTAAATTGTTTTGAAAAGTATGACTGAGTAACAGATGATAAGTAAGTTCAGATTCATGTATGTCATTGGAAAAATATTTTAAGCAGTAAATATACTTGGGAAAATTCTAATGAATAAAAAATCAACCCTGATTACTAACACTCTGTAAATTAGTATTTCAGAAAGTATGGATACTAATAATTTGCTGGACAATGACTTATAGTAAATTAAATTATACTAAAATCATCTACTCATGATTTTGTATAAGTTAGTATTTTTTCCTGACTTTATTATGGAATTTTTTATGTATATTGTTAATTTTTAAATCTATCATTATTGGAGCTTGTAGACATTTGGGTGCAATGAATTGAAATTTTACAGACTCAGAGATAAGTAAATTTATCTTTGACATCAGATCTTGGTTTTGTAGTCATCTTGTGCTTAATTGCCTGACTGAAGTTCAACCTTGGATGGCTTTGTGATTTCTCTTTACTTAAAGTCTGCCAGAAATGAATTGGTATTGATTAGTGTCATTGCTGTGAAAAGGTGAACTTTCAGGCTTAGAATTTGAGTCACGTCTTTTGGAGGGTGATTTGCAAGAATACAGTGCTTTCTTATGTTCCACATCTTTCATGGGTGCTTGGTATATTATGCCTGCATATTTATTTAGAAAAAGTACGTAATTTGTGATTCTAGTCTACCAGATATTATTTAAACAACTATAAATCTACAATTTGAGGAGGGGGGTGGAGAGGAAAAATATTTGGTGCTAAACAGATATATTTGATCCCTTGATTTCCAGATGCTGTACAGAAGTTGAATGGATAGATTTAAAAACTCATTAGGAACATGCAAGCATCTAGACTTGTCTTATGCATTGAAATTAACTTCTTGTACTCTATGGATGAACAGGGAGTCGACCATGGCAATAAAACCTGCAAACTTAAAACCAAGGGTACAAAACGATCCTTCTAAGGAATTTAGGTTGGCAAATCACCTCTAGACACTGTGAGATAGCATGAATATGAAACGCACAGTCCTTTCCCTTGTTTATTTTACCCCGATGAACCATTCCCCAGAACTAGTAATGTTGTAGTTGTGTAAAGTCTTTTCATACAAGAACAAGCCGGTAATGTAAAGAAAACTGCTGAATAGCATAATTGTTTAAAAAGTGACAATTAGTTCCCAGTTATTTTGCTAATACGATGCAAAGCATGGAAGGAATATAAACATTTCTTTCTTACTTGCTAGTTTGCCTAATCCTAGATCAAAGGGCTATTTTAGTTTAAGAACTGTTTCAGAGTTCTCTCCAGAAGTACCCTCCAACAGTGTATCACAAAGTTAAGACTGGCCAAGGTTTTAGGAATTCTGTTGGCATATGTGAGAAGAGCTTTTAACTTTTTGTTGTTCTTGTTTTCTTTCTTATGAGGAGCAAATATGTAATCCATGATAAGAAGAAACAGCCTGAGGAAGTGCCTTTTGTTGGCAGAATAAAATACCTTTAAACATAATCCATTCAGTTTTTAACTCCCACAACTGATTTTTCTAAGTGAATTAGCCAATACTCATCCTCTGTATTTAGAATAATAGAATATCTCAAGTCTGAAAAGAGCCATAAAGACCACTAAACCCAACTCACTGCTTCTTCCTCGACTACCTAAAGCTAAACCATATGACTAGAAGTATTGGCTATACAGACCTTGAACTCTGACAGGCTTGGTACTGTGACCTCTTCCCTGGGGTGCCTGTTCCATTCACCAACCACTCTCTCAGTGAAGAATCTTTTCTTAATGTCCAGTGCGAACTCCCCCTGATGCAGCTTCGTTCCATTTCCTCATGTCTGCCTTGCATCACCCCTCACCAAGTGACCTCAGCTTCTCCTCGGAAGTCTTGCCCTTTAGACCTTTCACTATTTTGGTTGCTCTCCTGTGGATGCACGTTAATACTTTGATGTCTTTATATTGAGATGCCCAATGACTGCACGCGGTAGCCAAGGAGGGGCTACACCAATGTCTCAACCACCCAGCTATACTGTGCTTGGTGCACCGTAGGACACAAGTAGTTCTTTTGTCTGTGAATTGTTGATTCGCATTCAACTTGCCATCATCTGAGACCCATGAAATAACTCAGAAATAGCATTTGGAGATGGCTCTGATTCATTTGCTAATGAAACATTTTTTTTTTAATGTCTTAGTTCTTTTGTCTTTGCTTTCCTGTTTATTCCAAGGCTTATACTTTATAATTTAGGATCAACTTTAGTTCATAAATTGTTGATACCGAAATAATGTAAGCCCTCAGACAGTATGAACCTCATTTTCAAATGGGTAAACTTCTGGTCAGGGTCTGATTTATACCTGGAAGCCATCTGAAACTTCAGCACTGCTGTTTGTCTTTTCTTGTTCTGCATCGTGAGAAGATGAACCCTGCAGAGAAAAAAAGCACTTTGTCTAGTACTGGGGACATAGACCTTCTTCAGTTTAATGAATATTCATTATAGTATTTTTAATGAGTAAACAGACTATAACTAGAAATGTGATGATTTTTCATCTTTTGAGGAATAAAAAGTCAACTTTGACACTATCAGACCAAAATCACTCCCGATGTTCTTTAATTCACATTATTTTTTTATTTTTTAATACTATTGTCCTATAAGTAGCAGGGAAAGAAGATTTCATTACCAGAAATTATACTAAGACATTACCTATGCCGTACTTACGTAAAGGTGAAATTAATGAAACAATTACTTCCTTGCTTTTTTTTCTTTTAAAATTCAAGTATTTAACTTTACGAAACATGGGAAACACATCTTGGTCTGGCTTACAAGATGCTTATCTTACGCTGAGGTGAGACCATTAGGCTCCCTGGCAAAGAAAAGGTTTTTTAAATCTCTCTCTCTCCTTGTGTTGTTCTTCTTCCCACCCTAACCCTCCACAGCTGGAAAGATTGCAATCTGAGAATACCTCTGAATGGGGAAAAAGAGAGAGACTTAAAGCAGAAAAGCAAAGTTTGGAAGAAGAGAACAGAAGATTGAAGTTGCAGGTAAAAGAAATTCAAGAATTTCTGGAGATGAAAAATAAAGCAACACTAACTACATCTAATTGTGATCATCAAAATGCACAAAGTAAGCCGGTGGTTCAAGATAAGGTACGTTCATTGCTTAATTTCATCACCTGGGGAGCTTTGCCCCAAAAAATCATTGTTTCATCATGTCCAAATAGGTCCTTAGAATAAGGATTTTGCAAGACAGAACAGCCGTGTCTGCATCTCAAACAGGGGCAATTAGGACTCGGTGACTTTGAATTTCTGTGGAGTACAGCAGCACAAAGAGATATCTTCACATTTTTAAAAGGAGCAGGGGAAAATGACAAGTTTGACAAGACTAGGGTGCAAAAGTGAAGACTGGGAGGAACAAAAGAGATTAAATAAGCTCTGGTAGCTATAGAGTCCTGATGAAGGTCAAAGTGAAAAAAAGCTGTGAGACAAATAATTTCTCTATGTTGCTGAATTTAGGGAAGAGGGAACTGAAAGAGGAGCCTCAGTTCTTATTTTTTATTCCTCTAAAGATCTTTTAAACCTTATTGTACTGCTAGAAATGATGTGATAAATTATTCAGAGACTTCTAGCTTTTGCTATTTCCTTTATTTTATAGTTTTCTATGCCAGTAACTAAGTACTAACCCTGAAGGCTCACACTTTCATTGAGACTCTGAAAGCTGTGTAAGAGAAAGCAAAAAACCCTAGCCAATCAATCAGTAAATGTACGTCCTCGGTCTTACAAGTTAGGCAGTGAGAAAAAATAAGACCCTTATCTGCCTAATTGAGAAATATTTTAATGTCATTTATGTGCATTTACTGTTGAATAATGACTGTATGAGTAACAAGGATGAGATTTGGGGTATAGTTGCAATGGGCAACTTCTTCTGGGATAGATTATGACAGAGAGATTCTACTCAAGGTCTGCTTTTAAATGTAATTACATGATTATTCTATATTTCTCTGATGACTCAGGTACATCAAGTTGCAATTCATGTGTATAGCTTACCTTTATAAAATATCTTGCATAACAAATACCTGTTTCGGATTTTCCAAAACTTTACTAGTATTTATCATATCATATCATATCATATCATATCATATCATATCATATCATATCATATCATATCATATCATATCATATCATATTTTTCTAGTATTTAACATATCATATCATATCACATCATATTATATTAGCATTTTCATGATATCTGTGTAATGCATGTAATTTGAGATTGGGGATGTGACCAGAAAGATACTTATCTGCTGGGTCTTGTTATTGTATTTCAATTATCTTTCAGTTACAAGGCTGTGCAGAGTTGTTTGTTTGTTTGTTTGTTTGAAAATGTTACTTGCATAGGATATTATACACCTGTGATGAGCTCTGTCAATAACACAGCTCTAACTGGCAAAACTTCACAACTTTCCTAAAAAGTTAAAAGGCAAAGATGGAATTCAGTTATCTTTGTTTCCTTATCATAAAAGTGAATGTCCCTGCAGTGTTTTCCTTTCCGTGGCTGATGATTTTAGAGTGAGATTGTCTTGATTATAAGTTTAAAGGAGAAAATTGAAAATTAAATATTTATATAAGTTGTAACATAGTAATCCATCACCTGGTGGATTGGTAGCACTTATCATACGAAGACTTGGTTGAACGGATTTGTTTGCAGCTATTTGTATTTCTGAATGACAAGAACTGCAATTAATGGAATCCCATAAGAAGTCAGGCTGCAATGGACCTCTGGAGATTTTCAATTCAACCTCCTGCTTAAAGCAAGGTCAGGTCAGAGGTCAGACCAGGTTGCTCAAGGCTTTGTCTAGTGGGGTCTCAAAAACCTCCAGGGCTGCACAACCTCTCCAGGCAGCATGTTTGGGGTCGGTTGACAGCAGCTAGCAGGTAAGTTCCCACGCAGTCCTCATTCATTTGCCAGCAGCGGGATGGGAGGGAGAATTGGAAGGGCAGAGTTGGGGGTTAGAGTAAGACAGTTTAAATAAGTGATGGGCAAAAGGGGGAAGGAAAGAATAAAAAGAAGCGATGCAGAAACAGTCACACGTCACCAGCAGACTGATGCACAGCCAGTATTCACGAAACAGCTGCTTTAGAAAAACTACAACCTTCAGCAGCACTTACATCCAGCACTCCTTGCTGGTGCCTGCCGTCGCTTTCTAAGCACACTTACGCCCTGTGTCTAGGGCTCCTGGCCTCTGGCTGAAGGCAGAGCAAACAGCACCACCACAAACTGCCTTCTGTGACACTTAACACCAACTGACAGTATAAGTAAAATAGAAGGTCAACAGTGCTAGAGGAAAGGAGGACTGTGGTGAGCCCTTAATGCCATGATGAACTCTAATCAGAGCAGCAAAAAGCTAGTAAGATAGAAAAAGCCTGGAGAGAAAGCAATAAGTTCATCTCCAAATCAGGCATGGTATTGCAGACCTGGCCAGCTATACGTGGTTTGTAGGGTTATTTAGGATGGTTTAAAATCTTGCTGCTGCCGTTAAATGGAAAATAGGAGTGAAGGAAAGAGAGAGAGTGGCTTGATTTTCAAGGATTCCAACCTAACTTATTTTATATCTCAGGGGGAACTTGTCCATTCCTATTTAGAGATATCTAACGTCACTGTTGAATCTTTCTAATTTCTGAGACTGTCTTTACCTAGTTTGCTCTAATACCATCAGTAACCTGAAATGAATGACTGACTTCTGAATCAGGAGCCTTTTTTCTTGGATGGTAGCTTGAGTTCAGTAAAAGTAGCATGTTATAGGCGGAGTTAGAAGAGTCCAGAAAGACGATTTCTGTAAAATATAGGTAATGGTTAGATATTTAGGTTAACAAAGACGATAATGTGCAAGAACTAAATTACAGCTGTCTAAAGATCTATGTGCATCTTAATCTGAATGTTTCAGGCTTTATTTAGCAAGTAGGCACAAAGAATATGGGTAATGTATTATGGGATGAGTTCCAGAGCAAAACATGTGTTGCATTATTTTGTTCTTTTGAGTTTCTGTTTGGTTTTGGTTTGGTTTATTTTATTTAATTTGTTTCCACATGTGGCATTTCTTTTTTTCATGAAGCTACCTTTATCTTGACCCATGAGGTTTCTCATCTTGCTTCCTCTCCCAGTCCTGCTGAGGTCGGGGAGCGAGAGCAGTTTGGCGAGCACCTGGCAGGCAGCCAAGGTTTATCCACCACGGTAGAACACTTCTAATGAGAGACAGCCTTATTACTCTAAGCTCCATAAAAACTTAACACAAATTATTAACTAGAAAGGTATTTGCAAGTAAAATTATGAATTAAAATTTAAGAAGCGGTTGAAAAAAAAAATAAATGGAATAAGGTAAGGTGATAAACGCTGCAGCTGTATTAACATACCTTTGCATTTTGATTCAAAGAAATAATGTGGCTTTAAGGCTGATCCCCCTCTCATTCCCCCTTGAATTAGTATTGCTTTAGTTCAGAGTGATTTTGTGCTCGTTTAGTTCTTTCTGAAAGAAGCTATGTGGGTATCTCTGCTTCAGTATTCACAGTTCTTGCTCCAAACCCTGAGGGGGTGGACAGGACCGGAGCAGTGGCAGTTGTTAGGTTGGCCTCGTGTTGCATGTGGGTTAAGGACCATCGGCAAAAACCAGCCTCTTGTGTCTGTGCAGGGACCTCAGCATCTACTACTACAGGCGACTTCTGTGTTTCTGCTGTGCTGACTTACTGATGTAAATACAGCCAAATACAGAAATAGATGCAAGTTGTTTCCTCATCAACAGTAGAGAGTGATCTGTCTACCTGCTCTCTAAATGCACGTGATCTGCCAGAGGTGTTTCAAGGAGGCACCACAGTACAGAGGAGCAATTTTTTAATTGGTGTGACAGAAGTGTGACTAGTAAGGGCTTATACTAATTCCCATGTGTTTCGTGCCTGGGTTTTGTGTCTTTTGAACTGAGATTTTAATCTATTTTTTACTCTTCATCAGAGCAAACCTCAAGAGAAGACGTAGTTACACTATTATTGTTAAACGCTTTGATATTTCACCCAGCACTGTTCATCCAATGGAGAATTATCTTTGCTTCAATGCAAAACTCTTACAGTGGTTATTGTGAGAGTAAAGCAGTACTGGCTGCACAATTTCCCTGTTAGCAGATTTTTAAAAAGCATTTAAAAATGTTTTGCCAGAATTACCATTTGGAATTCCGTTGGTTTCATACAGTGCTTTTCCTAACTCCTTTTCTGGTGAAACTCTTATTTCAAATCCTTAAAAATTGTTTTACAGATGCATTGAGTTCCTCTAGCAAATTACGCTGATATTTAATCATAACAAAGAAATAACAACTGGATTACAAACTGCCATGGATCAACACTCAGGGCTCTGCACTTCCCTCATCAAATTGTTTCCATTTTCAAAAATATTTAATTCAGAAATCCTGACAAGAAGCGGAAGGTCAAAGACCAGATTTAAAAATGAATCTTTCATTTGCATTTGGGTAGTGGCATATTTTTAAGGGTCTTAATATGCTTCATTTTTTTTCATTTAAGTGAAAAATTTTATCTCCTATTTCCGAAGTTCTTGAATGGGCTGGTAAATTATAGTGACAAAATTTTCGATGATTGTATAAAAAAAATTGAATTACACATTTTATAGAAAAGATAAAAGTAGAAAAGCCATAGGTTTTGCTAGTGTGTGTATAATCAGATATTCAATTTTGTACTTATTCTTAATTAGGAAAAGATTTTGGTTTCACTAAAGGGTATGTATTTACTATCGTTCTGTATTTCATTTCATGAAATAGGTTTAACAGCCTGAATATCTTAATATGATAGTTTACTAATTGATATACTGAAATCATAGAGTAATAGAAGGTCTAGTTTAAGGAGATCTCTTCAGTCATCCAACCTCAGTGAAGAGACCAAAGTGATGAAACCTATAATTATTCATGGGAATATATAAAGTACCAGTTAGTATATTTCCTTCTTTTTAAAATTAATTCCTCTGTCTTGTCTTCTGTTTAAAAGTCGCTGGAGGCTGTTCATGGTAGGCTGAATATCTTGAAGGGCATGTGGCAGAAGAACACTTATTTTGTCATACTTGCATTTATAGATTTTTACCTAATACAATATCTCCACTCAAGATTTTCACTAAGCAGTAAATTACATTTTTATAACAATGAGAAAGTTTTTACAGTTCAGGAAGTTGTATTTTGTGGGTTTTTCTTATGAATTTTATGAAATTTATTTTTTTCATGTCTTCATTTTTCTGTGTGTAAAAATGCAGTATTTATCTTGTTTGCTTTAAAGCTATATCTGCAGATTTCATCATATTGAAATAGAAAATGAATTCAATTCCCTCTTTCTTTAGACCGTCCACCTCAGGATCCTATATGTCAATTCACATTTTTTTTTCCTCTTCCAATTCAATAATATAGCAGGTGATACAATATTTTGTATCATTATCTTCACCAAATAAATACAGTATACTCCATTCCCGAGTATATCTATATATATATATATATAAGAAATTTTATTTAATTTTTTTCTACCTTATTCTTAGACTTCAATGCATTTTCAGGCTATTCCCAAAGATCTACAATAAAAATAAAATTCAAAACTTCTTTAATTCTGAATTTCCCCCCACTATTTTCTTAATTCCTGAAACATGTTTTTTACATTATTTGTGTTGATAGAAGGTCAGGAATTTTCCTTTTTTTTTTTTTTTTGTCTTCTCATGAGTAAGTTGTCATTTGGTAAAGGGGGATGCATGCATCAACGTGTGTTGATGCTTAGGTTGAGTTTCATTCCTTTAAATTCAGCCTGTCAAATCTGACAGGTTCCGTGATTAATCTTTCAAATTAGGTAGAGACTTTAGCTCGATGTGGAATATGTGTAACCTTGTCTCACTTGGTGAGGTACTTCATAAAGCTTCTGCATATTTGAAATGAGTTCTTCTCGTTAACTTCTGTCTTGTGACTTCTTTGAAGCAGCAAACTTCCAAATTCACTTCTAAGAAAAGTAAAATAAATTTTTTAAAAAATACCAACAGAGAGGCTAATTGTTGAGGATCAGAATAACTTTACTTATAGAATGTTGGAATTAATTGTGTTAGTTGCTTTGGGCTAATTTAAATTGCAACTCACGTCACTTAGCATAGGTGGGTCTTGTTCAAGTCTTAGCAGAATTGAACTTGTTCATGTTTGTGAGCAGGAATGACTAAGCAGGAGAGAAACGCGAGAGAGTGAGAGACGGTAAGAGGTATCTGTTCACTTGCTGGAGACACCTGCTGCGTATTTACCTTGGTCCTGTGTATTTGCCTTGGTCTCAAGTGGTGCGAACGTAGCTCTCTGTGTGGTGTGCAGTGTGCAAAAGTCAAAAAAGGGCACTCCTGAGTTCACTGGAGCCACGCGCTCTCTACGTACTTTGGTCCCACGTTGTGACTCTCTGGGGTGAGACCCAGGGCCACCCTGTAAAATTTATGAGTTCACTGGGATAAATGAAGGCAAACCAACGCAAAATGATTGATTTTAAAAGGAATTGGTTTGTACAGGCAATCTTAGAAATAAGATAGGTATTGGCTTGCTAAATCTGTGGTAAGAAGAAAGACAGACAGACAGACAGAAAGAGAGGAAAGAGAGAAAAATGCAAGGACACCACCTGGGCTCCAGCACTGCCGTCAGGCTCCCAGGAGCTGCTTGACTCTTATCTTACGACTGTTATTTATAGATTGAGGTCCCAAGGGGAGAGATTCCCTGTAGACTTTGTGCAGCGTTCCATCTGGAAGTATCTGGATCTGAGTGTAGGGGGCTCCTAGGGAGATACCTGGAAGCTTTGGAGAGCCCTGGGTATAGTTTTTGCTGTCCCCACAGGCAGGGTTGCAGTATGACCTTTGTGACGTTTCTTATCGACTCTGGAAATTTCATTTCTTTAAACAGCCAGCAGGAGGTGTTTGGAGTATTTTGTGCTTTTTCTTGCTGTGCTATGCATACTTTATTGCTTTTGGGTCAGCTGTTTTGGGGTCTTATGTTCATTCAGGAGACTGTGGGCTCAGTTCTCTCGGAACTGCCCTTTCACTTTCTAACCCTTCTATCCAAGTTAGTGTAGGAGATGCCTTTGTGTGAAGACACGCAACGGTTCTTATTCTTTTCTTGTTGTTCTTGTTGGTTTTGTGCATTTTATCCCAGTACATAGAAAAAGCAATCTAATTAGAAGTAGTCTTATTTTGGTCAACGCTTGCCTTTTTGTTCATTAGAGTTAGTGTTGGAGTCACTTAATCTGTGTAATTCTGGTTCATTTTTTTCTTACAGAGAATTGTCTTTTCACTAAACTGCTGGTTTTGTTTCCATGCTCTTCAGAGCATATATTCCTTCACTGAATCCTTATTAAAAAAACAAAACGAAACACCATGTCGCTTCACAATTACATAAAAAGTAAGTCTTGTGCCAAAAGAGATAATAGAAATAACAGCTTTTATTTTGTTATTAAATATTTTGTCAAGAAATTGCTTAAAAAAATTCTTGCCACTTGTGTAAGTTGGAGGCAGATAGTTCCCAGATGGCATAAGTATTGATTTATAGAGCTGAACACCTCTTGTCTGACCCCATCACTTCCAGTACGCTTTGCTCTTCTCAGTTTAGGGATATTGACCTCTCTGTCTTTCTCTGTTTCAGATGCTTTGTGAGGAAGAAAAGTGATAATTGATGTAAGGTAGCTGAGGTTATTTCTCTGTCTATCTGAAGTAAAATCTGAATTAAAAACAAATCTTTGTTTTTACATTTTCTTCTTTTTTTCCTTAAAACACTTTGACCAGATTTTTATTTAAAACTTAATGATGATAAAGGTCGTTCCTTAAAAGACAATGTTCTACCCTACTTCAGCCCTTCTTAATGCATAAACAAAGGAAAAGAAATAATCTTGATTATTTTACTTTTGTCTACAGTCAGAAGTATCAATCAAGAAATCACTTCACAGGAACTGGTTTATCTAGTTTCTAATTCTATGATTCTATGATCAAATGACTGTATCGGCATTAGGCTAAAAGGCTACAAAGCAGTGGAATAGGGAGAGATCCAACCCAGCCTAGTCTAATTCCTTTTGCCTTCAGATTGATTAAATATGATCTGTTTTTTTAATGTAGTTTTTTGATTGTTGGTTGTTCTGATAAGTTCATCGATTCACAACTCTTACGTCCCCTTGAAGGTCAACACTGGTGATTGCTGACCTACAAGTGGAAGCGACTGTAATGGTCTTTTGTATTTTTAAGTGGAAATATCTTTTACCACGTCTAGTGGTCCAGAGCTAAATAATTTTAAATTCGCACTCTTGAGGTTTTGTTATATGATTACAATGCATAATGGAATCTGCAGTTCTGAATTGTCTTAGTCATTTAAATTTCATCACATCACTTATAAAAGACTTATGATGCAAGAAGGTGCTTTTTTTTTTTTGTGATAATTTATATTTCCAGCTAACTAGGTGGAAGTGAATGCTTTTGGCAGTTTTGCATCCCTGGCTTCAGTGGTGTAAGATGGATCAATTTACATGAAGAATATTGTTGATAAAATCTGAAAGGTCATGGTACTCACATACATAATAGTCTGCCTTCTAAAAAATCAATCTGGCTGAAGTGATTAGGTGAAGAAAGTTATTGATCCTTCAGTTTGTTTCAGAAACTGATGGTTGTATTGACAGTAAACTTTTTTCCATTGACATTACTGAGACTTCTTAAATTAATAAAGAAATTCTCTTGTTTTTACATACAAGAATAATCTTTACAATTTAGAAAATACCAACTCCATAAATCTGAAGTTTGGAGGAAAACGTGTTATTGAAAGACAAAGAACTTAAAGTTCTAGAATTAAATAACTAAAGAAAGAGGATATCTAAGCTATTTTCTATTCTATGGTAGATCCTCTTAAAACTCTCTCAGTGCTGATCTTCCACGCATAATAAATAAATCATTGCAAATGTGATTGAGGTGTTCAGTTCCTATCCAGCCTGATCAGTCCAACAGCAAAGCTACTATGATGATCATGTTATCGAAGTCCAAAAGATGGATTTCGAGGTCAGTAGCTGGACTGTGTCAAGTGTTACTGGTAGTAGAGGGGCAATTGTATAGCTTTTTAGCAGTACTGGGAACATAAACATAGTGTTATGTTTCAATTCATGAAAGCCTTTTTATTATTTTACACTGCATGAAGAAACTTCAGCACTTTATTTCAGTTCTGTTCTGACATTGGTGTATATAATAATGAACACTTAAATTTGTTTGTCGGAGTAAGATTTAATTAGTGGATTTTCTTTTTCTCGTAGAGATTTTTTTTTATGTTGGTATAACTATCGTACCATGCTTGTACAAGTTATTTATGCTGGTGCATAATAAAGACCACACTGTCAAGGTACTCCAACTTCCATACTTGAAAGAAATGGCTTCAAAATTTGCGTTTATTAATACACCTGAATCCACTAGAATGGGTGTAGTTATTAAAAAAAACAGAAATTATTTGGTTGTCTGATCAGTTTATTAAAGGTGAAGAAAATGGGAAGTTATTTGCTAACTTGGTCTTAGATTATTAATTTTTGTATGACAGGCTCTGTACCTTTTCTTTTTATTTGGAAGATTTACAGCAATGCTGTTAGCTCTCTTAGATGAAGACTTCATATCAGGGCTCTCAATAAGACTTAACCTACTAGATTTCTATCACAGTTGCTGCCTCTGTACTTAACAAGAGTTTGAGTGCTAAATAATATATAAATAAATCAGTACAAACATATTTATTTTGCACAAACAAATTTATTCTTCCCATGGCATGCTAGTCAAAATTACAGCTAAGGGCACAAGAATAAACATATTATTTAGCACAGTACAGAACATTAAAAAAAAAGAAACCCAAACACCTCAGTTTTGATGGTGAGATCGTCAACAGTTTCATGAGTCCCTTTATTTGAAATAAATATATTGATTATTTGAAGTGCTCTGTGGACACTCTAAAACTCTCCTGGAATTCTTGGTGTTACTCTTTTTTTATTGATACAAACTTTAAGACTACGCTGTAAGAAGGATGTTTTTTCTTAAAAAAAATTAATTTGTCTAAACATCTATTCTATCTCAATTTCTCCAAGTTCATGTGTTAGTAATAATCCCTCTTTCATATACAGATATTAGCACTATATGTTTTAAATTACAAGATGTACATATACACATATAACTCTATAAGTACTGTATGCTTTTGTTTATTTGTATGCTATATAACCCTGCAGGACATATATTATGACTTTCCGTTAAATCATAATATATAAATAGCGCTCTCAGTTTAACTGGGACAAAAAGTCAATTTTCTTTCATTGTTTCATACGGCTGCAGTTTTTAAACTCATCTTAGCATCTTTTTCCTCATCCTGCATTCAGTATTATACTCTGAGGTAACATAGCTGAATGTTTTATTTAGATGATTATATTGTTAAATTACTTTTCAGTAATAAATTATTGTAGAATTGAATTCTTAATGAATATATATATGGCAAAAACTATGATAGCTGGCTTCATTTTAGTGTTATACTATTTATCTGAAACATGAATAAAAAGATTAGGTAAAAAATATGTAAAAGTCACTAGGGTAAGGTTTAAAAAGCAGAAATAAATCAGGAATTTGCGCACAATTGCACTTGTTTTTGTTCAATACTCTCAAGAAAAACCTCAAACAAAGAAAGAAGTCTGGGGTTAAAAATGGCTGTAAACCTGTTTGGCTTGTAAGCATATTCCAAAATGCAACAGAGCTGTCTTACGAGGATTAAAGACTTGTTAGATGATGTGTTGGAAAGTTGCATTGTATTTCAAATATACTTATTCTTGTTAGGATTGTTCCTAAACAGAGGGTGGGAAAAAAAAAAAACACCTTCATATCTTTTCTGAACATGGGTGAGACATGGGAAATACAAAACCTTGAGGTTTTTTTTAACCTAAAACGCTTGATATGAATGACAGAGAAAGCAATAGAAAAAATATAGCCTTATTAAATACTCCTAAGTAATATAGATTATATATTTATAGTAAATATAAATATAAGTATAAATATAAACATAAATAATGTAGATATAGATACAGATGTAGGTATATAGATATAAATATAGATATACATATACATATTCTGTGGTCATGGACAATCATAGAAAAGTGTGAATCATGCAATTCATAGCATGTTCCAAAACTCAGGTACATTGATGTGAATACGCTTTCTTACGGCTCCAAGCAGTAAATCAACATAATAGTAGAATCATTAGATACTGTGCAGTTTCTTACTCTGCATGGTGTATATTTCTTCTAACACAAGAATTGCTATAAGTTCTGATATTCAGTATATGAAATAGAATAAGTGCTCTGTGCATAAACTCCTAAACTATAGTTTTGGACTAGTAAGGGTAGACTGATAAAGTCTAGCTTGAATGTGTATGTAGATTGGAGTATTTAATATCCATCTCTGAACTGTGGACAGAATTATAAAACTTCGTATTTTTCTTATTCTTAGACAACGCTGCTGGGCTGATATTCTTTTGCAGTAGAGTGTTTCTTCAGTCTAACACTAAAGAAATAGAAGCTGTGTTTCATAAAATCAGCTAAATTGATATTTAGAAATGTCACACCTGATATGGTGGCATTTTCTGATATAGCCTAAGGTAAATATAACATTTCACTCAAAATTTTTGTTGTTGAAATTATGTGGTTGTATAGCTGGTTTCTTATTTGTAGTCTTTGTTATTTAAATCATATTTTTAAAAAAATGGATTTCCAAACAGATTTATCTTTTTAGAGACATTTTATGCAGTAGTCACCCATGACTTATCTTTCATTATGCCAGATAATAACAGGTAGTATGAATTATTTGAATATAAATATGCTGTAAATAGTCTCCAGAGAGAGAAAAACTGATTTATCAGTATTATTTTCACAACGCTTTGTGTTAAGGTCATCAGCATCTCTGTGCTATCATCATACTTCATTTCAGACAAAAGAAGCAAACAAAAATGTTATTGTTGTCTTAGGCTAAGGTGTTCATATCTCTTCATGGTTTAGTGACTGATAAGAATGGTTGGACTTGATGATCCGGTGGGTCTCTTGGTCTCTTCCAACCTGTTTGTTCTATGATTCTTCCCTTCCACCCAAATATACTTGTATTCAAGCGGCATTCAAAGGTCTTGTTTATAGATGTTTTTTTGGGAGCAGTTGTTTTCAAGGGACAAGTCTTGAATGGATTAAAAAAATTAATTACTGAAAATTTAGGGACCCACGTCCATTCTGCAGATCAGCTTATAAAACCCGTGCAGTGATGCCCTCGTTTGGGGGAATGCAGCAGTTGTACTGCAGATGCATCATTGATCTGACCACACACGGTACGTTTGGCAGGAGAAAAATGTGTTGGATTTCCTGAACACGTTGATGCCATCTGTGCGCATCACACCCGATAGATCTAACTTCCTGGAAATGTTGATTCACTGGGCTCATTTGCTAAATAGGACACGTGCACCTTGCTCAACTCTAGAGCAGTATGACTACCTAAGAAAGATAAATGGCGATTAAAAATTCTTTTATTTTGTAGCTTTCCTACAAAGTCAAGGTGTGGTACAATGGATGATTTCCATTATTTCCCTACCATGATTCTGTTGCCTGAAACACGTGTAGCTTTTTGTTAATACCACCGAATCATGCTTCAAGAAATAGAGCTTGAGGAACAAACAATCACAGAATCATAGAATAACCAGGTTGGAAGAGACCCACTGGATCATAGAGTCCAACCACTCCTATCAAACACTAACCCATGTCCCTCAGCACCTCATCCACCTGCACTTTAAACCCCTCCAGGGAAGGTGAATCAACCCCCTCCCTGGGCAGCCTCTGCCAGTGCCCAATGACCCTTTCCGTGAAGAATATTTTCCTGATGTCCAGCCTGAACCTCCCTGGTGGAGTTTGAGGCCATTCCCTCTCGTCCTGTCCCCTGTCACTTGGGAGAAGAGCCCAGCTCCCTCCTCTCCACAACCTCCTTTTAGGTAGTTATAGAGAGAAATGAGATCTCCCCTCAGCCTCCTCAAAACACAGTTGATTTCATAATGTGCCTGAGAAGTACTTGGTGAGGTGATGCGTGGATGTTTGGTAAAGTAGTTTTGCATTTTTTTTTCTCCCTTTCTCTTCATGCTGTGCATTAAGCTTATGATTGTTATGTACCTTCATTTTCTATGCAGTCTTGCTTCCTGATACTATGGCTAGAACCTAAATATTACCTTAGTTATCCAATTATACCTGTAGTGGTTTAATCCAGGTAGTCACTTCAGCCTCACATGGCTGCTCTTGCTTCCCCACCCAGTGAGATGAAGAAGAGAATCAGAAGGGTAAAAGTGAGAAAATTCATTAATTGAGATAAAGATAGTTTAATAGGGAAAGGAAAAATACAGCATGATATGAGCTGCTGTAAAAAACCTGGTTCTATCCCAACCAAAACCTGTAAGTCAGTGAAAGTTTCTTTCAGTTTTCTTTTATCTCTTTTTTAAAAGACAAGTTTAAACAGTATTACTTTGCTTAAAATGAGACATTACTTGTCCTTTTAAAGCACCTGCTTCAATAATTTGTTTTGCTTTTTTGTGTTGCTAGAATCTACACAAGGATCAGCAAGAGTGGATGAAACTAAACAATATGAACAGCATATAATTATGTTTATGGAAAAGCTATTGTTATGCATTTCTAATTGGACATTTGCTTCTAACAGTACATGTTTGTCATATGTAGATTCACAGGCTTAAAATAACAGCTTTTAGTTGTGATCTGAAGGTGGACCAGTATTTCTTTTCTTTTTTTTATAGTATAACCTACAGTGAGGATAACAAAATAATAATAGCTAGGGAAAAAATACCGGTTCTGTATAATTAAGGATGACTGCATAGGAGTGTGTGTTGCTGTTACTATTGTTCCTTTGCAAACATATTATACAGGCAAAAAAGTATATTTATTGATCCAAATCAACAACATTTGTTGTAACATTATTGTAATGTTGTAGTAGCATGAACAGGTTTGTGGCTTGGACGGGACCAAATTAGAAACTGGCTTCTATAATGATTCTAGCCAGTGCAGTGTTAATAAAGCCACACTAAAGGAAAGAGACCAGTAAATACGTATGTTGCAATTTAAAGAGTAAAATGCACAAGAAACACCAATTTATTTTTAATCTATTTAAAGAGTAATTCTATCACATGGTTCCTGACTCACCCAAGAGCTCTTTTCCAGCATACCAGACATTGTGTGCTCCTAATAAAAATATGGAGCATCTCAGTTGCCACTTCAATTTAACCAAATTTTATATTTAGCATATAGCATAATAAAAGTTTAAAATATTGGTGATATGAGTCTGATACTGGGGAGAGAGCATAGGTGAAATTCCACTTGAATATCAGTAAAA
The DNA here is from genome assembly GCA_033459285.1 of Clamator glandarius. NCBI lineage: Eukaryota > Metazoa > Chordata > Aves > Cuculiformes > Cuculidae > Clamator > Clamator glandarius. Next base: position 171,458 of record JAUNZM010001289.1, read on the forward strand.
ATGAGTTTTTTTTCTTTCTAGAGTTTGTATTTTGAAAGTCCAACAAATCAACTATAGAAGGGTAAAGATGGAATTTTCATTATAAGTCAAAATAAGCTGCTTGGTTATTTCTTAATTGGATTCTTTTCCCGTTTAGCTATTTCTCCGCAATAAAATTTGTCTTTAAAAAATAATTATTATCTCTAACGACTTAAGCATCTTTGAATATTCACTTTTTTCAAGGAATTTCTTTTTTCAGCATTGTTCACGCTTAGCTGCAATGTCAGCATTTCATTAGAGGTGTTTACTTCTTAAGAACATCTTTTCTGTTGACAGGGTAGAAGAAGAAAACCACTGCCAATTACTGTTCCCTTGTGGTATTTTAGATTGTTCTTTAAAATCCTTTTATTCTTTGCCTGTGTACCATCAACGTAAAAAGATCATATAAAATACCAGTAATTAGTGTTCATCTCTGTTATTTCAGTTGCTACTTCATTATCTATCAACAGCATTCAGAACACTTAATGGTATTTTACTCTTGGCAATTGCACTCTGCAAAGGCATTAAAACCCACCTTTTCCTGTTCTTTGAAGGACGTGCAACTGCCACGCAATGCACTTTTTCTAGAGATGTGCCAAGTTCTTCGCATCTCAAAATGGAAAAAAAAAAAAAAATGGAATAAAGCAGAAAACATTTGATTAGATCAGCCCTGTGTGTTGTTTTGTAAAATTATTAGCTTAATAAATAGAATGTGCATCCCAAAAAATTGTTGGTTTTTTCTTGCACGCCATAAACGGACATTTTTATTAAAACCAATGAGGACATTAATTTTCAAATTTCATTTGCTTCTTGATCCACGGCAATAAATGCTACATAGCAGTTTTTCTAGTTACTCTGGTTTTTCTCTTCTACTGAGAGGGAGTAGAAGGAGAGCAAAGAGTGTTACTGATGGTGGTAGGGATTTTTGCTTGAATTTGGTAAGAATTTTGTCACTAGGTAACATTACAGCTATTGCTATAAGCCTAGATAACGTTCAGGTCCTCCCGGATTTGAAGAATACCTGTCCTGATAGAGGAAATAAAAAATCCAAGGAAAAAAAGTCTCTTCAGACTGCTGATTGGTGTTGGTTGGTTGGTTGGGTTGGGTTTCATTTTGTTTTTGTTTTAGAGAAGAGATCATTAATTTAATGCTTTCTCATCATATTCTAAAGTAAGAATTAACTGTCATTCTGTTTAAGATCTGGACTTCACAACTACGGGTAAATCACAGTTTGTTGGTGTTAGTTTGAGCATAATGAAGTTTGAACATGTCCCTAATTTATTTCTGTTTCTTTTTGGAGCGATTGATGAATGTTGTGGAGGGGTAGTTGTATCAGAAAAAGACAAAGAAAAGAAGCAGAAGAAAAAGGATTTCATAGTGAGGATAATTTTAACTTTGGGGGTGCGTATGATGGTGGTACTAATGTAGGAAGTTTATCTGCACTTTAGATTATGTTATAATACTGCTGGAAAATATTGCATATCTGGAGGCTTAACATCCAAAAGTTACCTAAGAGATTTCAGTAGGAGTCAGGATAGATCCTTAGCATAAAACTGTGCGTATTTTTATGCACAGTATTCATCGTCTTGCCTGTACTTTGAACACTGCATTTAAAAATACATACGAGACCAAAATGTTTTATAAAAGAATATATTCACCACTTTACTGCAGAAATTGCAGGCTTTATTTAGATATTCCTAGGAGGCAAGAATTGTAGGAGAATATAAGTTAGTTTTCAGGCAACTCAGTTGTTTGTTTGTTTTTTTTTTTGAAGTGAACAGTAACCACTTCTTTAAAATGTCTAATCTCTCTTTATATCTCCTTTATATTACGGAACACGATGGGCATTTTTATCTTGAAGGAATAAATCTAGTTGTCTTTGATGCAGCAGTAGTAGGCAGGGAGATGAAGAGAGTAGTTTCACTTCCCAAAGGGAAGAACTCCTGGAACTCCTGCTTTCCATTTAACCATCTTTATACCTTACACTATATGCTATTCAAAGAGGAACTGCTTAAAGCTTGAAGTTTTGAGGGCAAAACGGAACATGTTGTATACGCAGAGGCAATACCTTTTCTCTGATTTTTTTTTAGATACTCCAGTATCTAAGGTTGGTAGTTACCGTCAAGAGGCATGAGTCTGTCTTGGGATTATTTTTTCTTGTATTTTCAAATGCCATTTTATTTTTCTTCAGTTTCTTCCTACCTGAAGTGTGACTGTCTTCACCTCTATGCTATTACTTCAGGTTCTATGATCGCCTCCTCCAACCTCGCTTAACATAGGGAAGTACTGTTTGCTACCCATCAGCTTTATACATTTATTAGACCTTTGCCATATTCACAGACAATCATGTCACTTGATTGCTAGACTTCCTATTCAAGCTAAACTCAGTTCAAAGACCTGCGATGCTGCGTTACCAAGTTAATAGAAATCCTGTGGCTTTCTACGGATAATGACAACTCACTACAGGTAGTGGTATCATCACCACACTTTCAGTATAAACTCTGCAGTTTATTCCATGTAATCACCCTTTGCTGATTTTTTTTTTTCATTTTGGTTTTCTTTTGTTGTTTGGTTTGGATGTTTGCAGGTTTTTTTTCAACTTTTTAATTTTGTTTATATACTTTTTTGTTTTAAAGGAGTGAGACTACTTAATGAAAGAATTATGTTGGAAGCTTAACTGCTGATCTTTTACCAGGCAGCTATAGCCAATCTACACTATATTTTTAATTGTATTTAGCTGAATGGTCCAAGTCAACTCGCATTATGGTTTGTTGTCAAGAGTTTAGGTATATTTGGGAGAGAAAGACAAAGGAAAATTTCATCTTGGAAAGAAAGAAAATGAAGTACAACTCAATATCTATTTCCAGAGGGAAACCCCTGAGCATATGTACACTCCCATTTTTAAAAAGATGCAAGGCATGATATTCTGCAGCTTTACTCCATGAACATTTTACTTTTTAATTTTTCATGTAGCAAGACTGAGGGAAAGTGAGGTCTCTAGAGGTATATATTGTGAAACTAAACAGCTTGTCAGTGGGATAGTCTGCCTTTCCCTTTTTTTTGTTTTCCCGGATCCTAACTGATGACAAAACAAAAACGGATTTGTTTCTTCCTTTGTTCTAAAATATTTTCTTCCAGATAATATTTTAATTGTGTTTATGTATATGTCCCATTATAAGTACTAATCATACATGTGGGAAACAAATTAAAATGCTTGGCAAGAAAACTTGACTAGTATTTTTGGCTCTGTTCTTATGTCTTTCAATGGATTTAAACCTTTGAACAATATTTCCTGTTTTTTAACAGAGGAATTTAAGAAAATTTAAAAAATGAAGTTTGTAATCCCAATGAATATCTATTATTAGGTTTAAGAATTATCTATGAATTGCCTTTTTTCAATACTAAGTATTTCAGTAGTGGGGGGTTGTAGCAATTGTGATTTCTTTCCACAATTATTCTTTCCAACTCATTAAAATTTAAGGATATTTTTAGTTAGCAAAACTGACAGTTTTTTATATCTTCTGAGCAGAGGAGATGATAATTCTTTTACCTTAAAAATCTAGATGTTTGATGCACTGAACTCCTGGGAGTGGAAAAACTAAGGCAATGCTGTGACTTAGGTCACATTTGATGTATTCTACCTAGTCAAATTTGTGGGTATGGGACACTACACCCCCATAAATGCCTGTCCTGTAGTCTTAAAAGCTAGATTTGCTGTCATCTTTTATTTTCTGTTTCTATTAATCAGATGATTGTTTTAGAATTTCTATTGTTTCTTCCTGTCATTCTGTGACAATAGTTGACACCAGACCTGGAAATACCGTTAAACAAATGAATCATAATTATTAGTTGTGTGATTTTTTTAATACATAAAAAAGGGACTGTCACAATTTTACTATATTTGCGTTAGTAAACTTAATAGCAGTGTAATGCTATTGCCATTGTAATACTGCTTCATGACTGGTAAGAAGAGATTCTTATTTGGTATTTTACATCTATGCAGACCTACCCTGGTTTAGCAAAAGTCACCTGTAAAGTCAGGAGGTTCTTAGCTTTTAATTCAGTCGCCACGTTGCCATGTTGGTTAAAATACAAATAATACAAGCAATTGCTTTTTGACCCAATTTAGAGCTATGTGGATCTACACAGAGACTTTATTTTATGCAAAGGAGGCTAGTAGCATCCATTTCTTACACTCCCTTTTCTCAAATTTGTGGATAAACAATCAGACTGAGTAAATACTTTTCACGCCTCTTGATTTTTATTGGTTTTTTTGACATACCTGTCAATGACATTGAAAATACTTCTATGAGTTAAAATAAATAACTATTTGAAATAATCGGTGATAGTTTGAAGAAAAGCATCAGTGCCTTAAGAGCAATAAACTACATGATAACATGAGGGGTTTATTTACTGTATCTACCAAATTGATAATCGATAATTATAGAAGGTTTTGATGCATGCTGTCTTGCATGCCTTTTCTACCTGCCTTGGAGAATTTTCAAGTGTTGTGAGAGGAATGCACTTGAGATAAATAGACTATTTGCAGTCTTTTTAAAGGACCTTAAAAATTTACTATTCTTTATTTGCTCCTGACCAAGTATGAAAGCAGTGATGCTACTCAACAGGAGACATTAGTGAGAGGTCACAACAGTATTTACCACAAAAATCTGCATGGCATAAATGTGACATTATTCTTTGTATGTAATTGTGAAAGACAGCAACTCATTGCAGAGGTGTCTCCGAACTTCTGAAGTTATGTAAAATTTCAGAGGAGAACTCCCAGCTGAGCTCTGACAAGGTAGAACTTCTCTGCCTCCCTGACACAGTGATCTTATTGAGGGAATTGTCCCTTAGAGCTGCTGGATGTTGAATATCATTGCTTGTTAATCATTAATGAGATGGTCATTTAGAAAAGAAGTTTTGGATTAAGGTTTAACAATGTATGAATTCTGCTTCTATGTCTTTTTGCAAAAGTTAGTGAATTGCCTAGAGGATCAACAGAGACCGTTTGCTCTATCTAAAGCACATCATTCATTCAGCTCAACTTTATCTTTCATAATACCTTAAATTCTGGTGATTGAATATGTGTCATAAAACTGAAAACGGACTCAAATTTAACTCCTTCCAATTTAGATTTAGAGTTTCTAGATCTTCAGTGATCTTCTGGGACTTAAGTAAACAAAGTCTCCCTGAATAATCTTGTAGCAGGGATAAGCAGGGAGTCCACAACTGAGTGAGATAGGAATTACTATATTTTGGGGTTTACATTTTTGCTTCGCTAGACTTCACGAAGAATTCTTTTAAGAAGGGAAGAATTTTTTTAAAATCTCGATTCTTAACTGAATTTTTCTTGTGAAGCTATCTCCATATTTTCATTACGTTGATTTAAAACCATCATTTAAATACTTAAAGTGAGTTATAAAAATGATTGAAGTATCAATAAAACTATAGATCTTTGGCTTTTAACATATAAGAACTGTATGGAATACAGTGGGATTCTGCATGTTGATCATACTGAGAATATAAAAATTTTGATAAAGTGGAAAAGATTGCAATTTAAACAGGGGAAAATAAGATGAAAAATTAAACAAGCCTCTGGACTGATATCATAAATGTATTCTTTAAATTTATCCACATTCTAAACTTTGTTTAGTTTCGTGTAAACTGTATAGCATCAAAGCTGGAAATGAACGTAATCTGCTGCAAGTATTAAAGATTAATTATTAATATTGTTCCTATTGAAAAATATTCTACACCTAAGTACAGTCACTAAGATCAAAGAACAGGGAGAGATCTTCAACTTCTATATTACAATAATTTTAAAAAACCCAAGCAGATAGGGTAGTGATATCAGGTTCCATGGTATTTAACTTGGATGCAATTCAGAGACTCTAGACATTTTCACAAGCTATTCAGAGCAGTATTATAACAAAACTTTTAAGAGATGTGAAAATGAAAGATAACATCGTTAGAGTTGCAAAAGCCTGAAAAAATACTCCCTTACTAAGATATGACTGACTTCCCTTGGTCAGAAATAAGATTTTTGGCTTTGCTAAGTAGCAGCAGGGCTGCTGCTGGTAAGTAAGCGTTGTTATCCCACAAGAAGATAAATTGTTCCTTGCTGCTTTACTGTTTTACCACCACCATTAATCTATCCTGGGTGTACATGCTTCTCCCTAGACCCTAGGACATCACCTGTACAATCTGCTGACTTTTTAATTTATTCACTGCACATTCGTTTGTTGCAATAGTATTTTCTTTCATTTTTGTTTTGTTTTGCCAGGTGATGACAATAAGGATACGTGTATCTACCCTTTCCTTTCCATAACTTTTGAACCTGTTAGTCAATAGCAGTTGAACAATTAAATCAAATGATAAATGCTTCCTGGTAACTAGATTACTACAAGCTTTGTGAAAATCATCCTGCTTGTAAGTGCAAAAAGATCCAAATTAGTTTTCTGTGAGAAAGAGTGAGGAAAACAGATAAAATGTCACTGGGTTTGGTTATCTGTGGCAGCAGGTGACCAGCCAGTCAGCATTGAATATGAATTCTGAATTAGTCATAGTATGTGCTGTTTGTTAGCCAGTATATCTCCTACGGAAGATAAGAGAAGTTAAAGAGCAAATTACGCATATGACAGTGGACTAATTCTACTATTCACAGAAACATGTTTGATCCCCAAAATAGCTGTGTAAAGATAATTAATTAATATAACCATAACTTCAGACCTGGAAAAAAGCAGTCTGGTTTTATCTCCTAATTATTTTCATGTCAAAATTTCCAATTATTAAAAAATATTTTATTTATACAGAGTAGGTTTCTGTGAATTTAAAAGGGAGGGACTGTAGAGGACGAAACATAAAAAACATCATAGTTTGGTGATGATACATGATGGTTTGTGGAACTGAAGTTACTCTGTGTAAGTGGATAAGAACTATGTCCATAGCATTTATTTTGCTGTGGACATTGTGGTTGAGGGAGAAAACATGAGCCCCTTGCTCCAAATGCCTCTTAATGCTTGTATGAAAAAAAAGAAACATTTGATTCCAATAAAAAACTCAATAGTGCTTCGTTGTCCATCTCCTGCTCTTAGGTGAAGATTATTTGAGGAGTCAACTGCAGAAAACAGCTCTTTAAATGCTAGAAGTTCTTTTTAACCTGAGTCAATTAAGTTTCAGATATGAGTTGAATAAAGAAATGAATGTAATGCACTAGGATTCTGTTGGCAAAAGATAGCAGCAGAATATCAACAGTTCTTTTAGTTTGCTGGTTACCATGGAAACAATCAAATATAAGATGTTGCTGACAAAACTGCGAACTGCAGCAGAAATCATTTACTTTAGAAAGGGTGCGCTTTGTGCTTGCTATGTATGAAAAGTAACAGTGGGTATTTTTTCTTGCATTTGGTTGCTTTTTCTTTCAAATGGGATAAACAGGCACTAAAAAGGGGAATGCTTGATGAGTGGATTGCTGGATATTCAGGCTCTGGCCACAGAAGTAGGAATGGTTATTTTTCACTTTTTCTGCAGGTGTGGACTTGTTTGCACGTGGTCAGATTTACTTGGCAGAAGCTTAAAAAACTGTAGCAATGCAAAACTTTTTACGTGAAAAGAAATGAAAACAAGATTTTGACACAGTTCTCATGATTGATGAGATTTGTAAAATGAGAGTCCAATTACTAAACAGTGTTTCAGGCAAAAAGATCACTGATTTTCTCCGTCGCTGTTGACTACTAATCAATGTGTTGAGTGATGATTAAAATGTTTTGCTTTGACTTAATATAGGCCAGCAATTTGAGTCCTAGCTAAAGGACTCTGATAAGGAACCATATTCTTCTGTTGTCTGTAATCTCTCAGTTCCCTGTTTTAGTAAAAAAAAATTGTGAGTCAATCATTTAGGATTTTATAATTCCCTCCATTTTCACCTTATTCAAAACAGAATTTGTTGTCTTCCTAATACCTAAATCATTTTTTGTTCATGTAGGAAAAGAGGATGAAATATGTCAGAGGTGAAGATGATCATGGTTTAGGAATATTTCATTAAGATCTTCCTTCTTAACATTTTGACATACTCATTTTCTTGTTTTATGTATGATCGTGAGGACAAGGATACAAAGAAGTTCATATCTATAAGCAGGCAACTTCGTGTTCTACCCTAGATGTGAAAAGCATCTTCATTAGATAATTGAACAATGATAAAAAACACTAAACTGGAAGATTTAGAATTATTTTTTATAAGATAGATTCCATGAAGGATTGTCAGAATATTTCTATGGGTTTGTCTGCATTATTTATATATTATTAGCAAATAGATGATTGTACAGCGATTGCATAGTTACGCAACTTCCATTAAAAAAGGAAATGCTAATAGGGTGATATTTCATGTGCAAGTAGTCTAGATTCAGTGCAGCCCTTCAGTTACATACAGGTGATGCATGGGTTCAATCCAGTTAAAATTCTGTAGAACAGAAGCATCATTCCTTGTAGCCTTGGTAATCCTTTTGTAAGATTTATGTAACAGTCAGATAAGATCATACCAAATTTAACTTGTTTTGTCTGAAAAAAAAATGCTGGCATATCAAAATGTCACGGTAACTGATAACATTGAAGATAATAAACCTGTCCCTCATAGTAACATATAAAACACCTTATCCCATCACTTTCCAAAGCAGATTTATAGTCTAAAATCTTTGTGCAGGAGTCATGTAGGATTCAAACGCACAATTTTGCTTGAAGTCCCAGCTTAAAAATTATAGCATTAAATCTGTTACTGATATAAAATCCAGAATTCTCCTCAGTGCCGGTACTGTTTGTGAAATCATTCAAAATCAAAAAAGCTCTTAGTACTCCTAAGCAGGTTTATTCAGGCAAAAGTTTAATTTTCTTTAATTTTTGTTTTAAGGAATTGTTAGCCTAAACAAATTAGAATATTTGCTAATTAGAGATTTAATATATGCTAGCTTAGAGAACTGAAACAGCTTTGAAGAGCTCTAACAAAATTTTTTGATAATTTTTTACTAGTCTGTATTTTACTATCAAAATTGCAGAGAGTACATGTGTACTAAATTTGTAGAATTCTTATTTTGGAGTTGATTTCCTTTTGGACTGATCATGTTTAAAAGAGTGGAGAGACTAACTCAGGGCATGTGGAAATCAGTAAGAGTGTTACTTTCATGTATTAAAAGGAAAAAGATATATTCCATGTATCTCATTGGTTTGGTTTTCTCTTTCTGGATCTAACTAAAATCCTAAAGCTCCTTAAATATACCATTAAAATAAGATATAGACAGACAAATGCAGAAAGTAGTTTCAAGTCTTTGACTGTGTATGGACATCTATGAGAACAGAACACGTAACACAAACTTTATTGAAAAGTGCAAAGTGAGGGAAAGCTGAATTAGTTTATCCACCATCTACTAGTAGAATCAAGCTGTTCTTTGGGATAGTTTGCTTAGCTCACAGGCAGAAGTAGTGCTAGCATTTCTATCTAGCCTTTACTCTAAGTAGCAGAGAGGTTTTTTTGGAAAACCACTCTAAGCAATGCTAAACAGAAAGTTGGAATTGCAGCATGAGCAGCCTGTTTGCTTGTGCTGAAACGACAATCTGCCTGTGCTTCGAGGAGCAGCATCTCACTTTAGCAAGATTTATTGCAGTTTCAACATGATAAAAAAAAAGAAAAAAAGAAAAAGGAGGATGTGGTCGTCTTGATCAAAGCACTGTCCTAATGATTAATTGACCTGTGCTGTATGCTCTGTTTTGTACAGGCTTGAAGAAGAGAGGTGGTAGTTCCCTGCTTCAGATTCCTCATCAATCGAAGGAGATGATACTTTTGTATTTTGTTAGCTTGCTATGAACAGAAATTATTACTCATAAGGCTTCTAGATAGCGTGGGTCATTCTGCCAGAGAGAAGCTTAAAATACTAATATCCAATGTAGTGTTTGATAGGAATGGTTGGACTCGATGATCCGGTGGGTCTCTTCCAACCTGGTGATTCTATGACTCTATGCCTACTTGCATACTAATACTTCTTCATTGTGCTGCGATCTCTGACACCTGATTCCCTCTTGACACCACTGGTTCCTTTGGCTTTTAAGCAGTTTAGCTGTGACACGTAACTGGTTGAGAGTTGCCTTTCATTTCTATGTGGATACACGGAGATGAACTTTGCAGCTTGATTTTAGCTATGCATCATTCATATACATAATTATACGAAAGCTGTTGCCTTTCAATACTGCAAAATATTTTAAAAAGGAGGGAAACGGGTTAGGCTTAGTTGGTCATAGATACTTAATAAACTTCACAAATGAATCTGTAATGAATATGAGAAAAATAGCTGTATTCACTGCATGATGAGTCATGTCTCCTTTTGCGTATTACCAAATATTTATAATTTTCCAGTTTTCCATGATACCCTTTCTACAGAGAAGTGATGTAGTGTGTAGATCTTGAGGAAAACCCAGGTGATCTAACAGCAGAGAATTATTTTTTTAATGAATAAGCCCTTTAATTATATTCTCGTTCTGCTATATGCTCCAGATTGTAAAATTGCTGAAGAGAGGAGTAAGTAATTGAATAGCAATTTAGGTGTGAATTTATTAAATCAATTAGATTTATAAAAGTAATTTGAGACGCAGTGCTGCTATACTGAGCACACCAAGTATATAAAAATTTAAAATAGATGCTTGTAAGAGTAGCATAGTTTCTAATGGGAATTTGTCTTGGTTATAATAGTAAAAATGATTAATTCTACGTGTCTTGTAAAGCTTATTCTGTAAGTTATTCTTATCCTAATAGCACCTCAGAGGTAGGCCATTTCATTTCAGATTGCTCTGGAATCTAGACGTAATAAAAGATTTCATAAACTGATGGAAATTTATAACGGAGATTCAAATAGTTCTGTGCTTTTCTTTTCCTCTAAAACAGTGTGTTCTGTATTGATTAGTTTGATAAAGCTAGTGATTCCTCTACACTGTGACTTTCCATGTACATTACGTTAATTTTTTTTTCCAATGTATTGTGCAATGCTTTTCATGGTATTTCAGAGAACTGAAGGAAAATGAATTTGTGCCATTTGGTGGGTCTATGTACTGTAAGTAACCCAACAGAAGAAGAGAAAATGCTTACAAAGGCTTCATGTGACCAACGTGAATGGATCTTACCTGAGGACATGAACTCAAACCATGGTGTTATGTGCATTGTATCAAAGTGTAAGAAAAGCTGCTGGGTACCAAAACCCTCAGGCACTGAGTCTAAGACGAGGAGCGTGAATACCTATTAATTTCTTACCTTTACTACCTTCCAAACCGTGGGAGAGGGTGTGTCTGTTCAAGCTTTCCTTAGTGTGATAAAATAGGATGTAATACACGTAGACTTTTTTTGTCTCTTAATAGAAGTGGGACCTTATGGTACAGTTTTCATTGTCCCTTCATTTTATAGCTATAATACTTAGTTGCCAATTTCCACTTTTCTGTTGTGTTTTCAGTTTTATCTTGTATTTTAATTTCTGTTGTATTTTCCATTTCATACATAGGTGAGAATGTTTATTAAGGTACTTAATAGGTAATCAAAAAGGACAATTGCTGACTAGAGAAAGGTGAAACAAAGATGCGCTTCCAAGTGTGTATTTATTTTTATTGCTGCAATAGCTAAGCTCTCATTCAGGGATCATTCGTCCATAGTGTTTATCACTTGTAAAACCAGTTTATCGCATTCACTCTTACAGCTGTTTTTAAAAATGTGACTTTCTTCAGTCTATTGCTCTTTCCTTTTCTGGGGGACTCTTCCAGGTGAACTACAACTTCTGGTATCACGGAGTATTCTGACCTCTGTAAAGATGGCTTAGTCAGAAAGTAGAATCTCCACTGCAACAGGGGTGGTGGCTAGTACATAGAATTAGGAGAAATATTGCAAGTGTGCTGATATTGACCTTCAGTGACTCTATCTTAGCTCATTATACTAGTACCCTTAACTTAGTTCAAGTGACTTAAGAGGACTTAGCACTTTTTCCTGAATCCTTTAAGCTCACAAACTAGCATAAAAGTTCAAATTTTCACTAACTTCATTAACAATTATGTTGTGAATTGCAGGAGTCAAACATAGGCATGTATTTAGTTCTTCAGATTCCTTTGTAGGGGTAGAAACCAAAAGATGAGTGGGTCAGGGGTTGTAGAAACCTCTTCCAGCATTACAGCTAAATGCACCAGAGCTGAACTACTGATGCTGATATTTGATAGCTTTTAGGTAATAATTTATTTGAATTTAAATGTATCTGTGTACAGATTTACACTCACTTTTAAAAAGAATTGTACTTTTATAATAGAAATCACTCTAATGTGAATAAACATGTCACTGCATGCCAGTACTCAACTCGCTCCCCATCTCTGACAGGTTTGGCTTAGAAAGGAGAGATCATGTTACCCTCAGAAAAATATCTTTATTTTCAATATACCAAAAGTAAACAGTATGTTTTAGCTATAAAGGAAATTCAAATTTATCTAATTTTCTCAGAAGTTATGGTCTTCTGAAAGTGATATTTTCTTGTGATTCTTCAAGAGCTTGTGAAGTTCACAGCATTACTTTAATACAAGTTTCTAGTTCACTTCCTAAGTAACAACAGCTACCCCCATCTAGTCTATATTCTTGCATCAATTGATATGGAATGCAGAACTGGAAGACCAAAGGCTATAATCCCTTTTGGACATATTAATGCATGTGTTTGTAGCAGCTGAGCTAATTTGCAGCAGATAAAACATGGACATATAGAGGACCTGGAACAATTTTTATATTATATGCCTGTGAACATTCAAAATTCGAGGCTGAAGTTACGTATACTACTTTTCTGCGAATCTCTTTACTTAGTCTCAACTTTTTACAGACACTGCTTCCTTTAAAGTGCTTTTTAGTTCCATCAATAACTGGACATAAGAACTTCCAAGTATCTGGAGTGAGTCTCGTCTGCTTTGAAAGTCATAGATGCAGTAACTGATTTAAGTCATAGTTCTTAAATTATTCCAACCATTTTTACTGACAATACCGTCTATACATTTCATCTGTGTGTGAGAAGGGAAGGAATTAAGCACGGGTAATACCAAATAAACATAGAATTCTAATTTGGCTAGCTAAATTTAAATGATAAGGATGTAGTCTCTGAAAGAGGGTGAATGTTTTTGCACCCTAGCTCAGAAAGGATGCAGGTTGTATAACCCTGGTCATCTGAGCGTGAGTTAGTTACAGAGCAGTTAGCTGAAAAAAATAGTCTATTTAGTGAAGCCCTTTACTACATTACATCATAAAAGTAATATTTCTTGGTTGCTTTTAACTGACTAGAACTATTAATTTTCTCTTTTCTTCCTGTTTGCAAATTCTCTGCCTGCATCATGAATACAGCTCAGGCTTCAACTTTGGATACAAATAATGAAACTCGTTTAACTCAATTTAGTGGAATGGTCTATTTAAAATACAGTTCATTACATCCCAAAGTGGATGTCTCTCTGGAAATTTCTGTTATCTAACAAGTCACACACGCAACATAAACATAGTGGATGAGGTATGAGTGTTCAAGGTCTAGAAACGACTAGTTCACTACACTTAAAGGCTTAAAACAAATTATATTCAGTTCAGTCACTGCAAGTGTCATTCTGACATATTGTTGACCATTTGGGAACTACAGAAGCTGAAAATTACAGTAATAGATGGTGAAGATGGGAATTATGGACTGTTTCTTTTATGTAACTATTGATATGCTTCTTTAAATACTAAAGAAATTAACAGTATGGTAGTCGATAATGGTTCAACTTTGCAGCTGACGCACCAGATTTCTTTAAATTTTACTTGCAGTCAAGTTTTGGTTTATTTATGTTTCAGTTGTTCAGAGTAAGGATTACTTTTTCTGTTTGCCTTTTTTCCAGAGTGTAATGATACTGCAGTTTAGTTGACTGGTGCCAAGCAAACAGGATAAGAAACACAGCTTTTGGTCTTACGTTATTTTCACACATTATTAGGCTGTATTACTTTTGTTTTGAAATTTTGTTCTGTGCTCTCCTTAAATAAAAATATAAAAGAAGCCCCGCTGTCATTTCCCTACCTGCACTGGTTTTAATATTTCTGACCAAGCTTTATCACAAGGGAGAAACGGTATAGTCTCAGTTCATATATATATATATATTTTTTTTTTCTCTAGTGCTTAGGAGAAAATAGCAGACTGTGCACATGATTCATAGGCAAGTACAGGATGATAGAGATAGCCAGACAACTCTGTAATCTTCCTGCTGAGCTATTCTTTCTTTGTCAACATCTGGAAGAAGAGAATCATCACGCTATGATAAACTGTGGCAGCGACCTTTGACAATTTGCACCAGATAAAAATATGTCACCTTCGTTTTGTTTTAAATCCAATTCTCTTTTCCAAATAATCTCTGCCATTACTTACTGTCCAAATACAGAAACATACTCCTTACAGTGAATAAAGTAGGAATAAGCATTAAATAAGTGGTTTTCTCAGAAAAGCTTACCCTAGGTACCTAATTAACATAGCAAAAGTGCTCAGATACGGATTTAAAAAAATGCAATATATGTTCCAGTTATGTGCCATTATACAATATCTTTACCCATACATACTAGGAAATGTTACAATGCTCTTTTTCACAGCAGTATTCATATTTTTTAGACATAACTCTAGATAAGATCTTGGGGTTTCAATTGTATATTTTCTGTTATTAATTAAAAGACTAAAAAGGAGTATCAAGGAAAAGTAGCAGAGCTGACATATGCAAATAAAGAAGTAGAACAATGTGAAATTAAAAATAACAAGAATTCTTATGAAGTGTTAAGTGGCTAAAAAAGTCAAAAGTTGAGGTAGTTCAAAGTAGAAATGATCAGTAGTGTACTATTTTCTCAAAAGCATATGACTGGCATATGAAAAAGTAATATGATTAATTTTGCAAAATCATGTATTTATCGGAAATATTTTGAGACTTATGCTCTGAATTTAGAAAAGGATCAGTCTAATCCATTGTGGATACTATTCTTTCTCTCTCTCTCCTCTCTACAAATATTTGTTTTCCAACCTCCTTGTGTGTTTGCAAGTTTTAGCAATATTTGTCATTGGTTTCATGTGTCATTGAGACTATGACAGGGTAATTTATAAAGCACTGGATTGCTTGATGGTGCAACACTAATATGTGTTTTAAAATGTAATTAAATAAATTCGCACAAAGAATAAATTAAATAAATATATTTTTGCTCACATCTCAGAATGATTTACTTCCAAGGTAACTGAAGGTATTACAAATTAAAATAGTTAATGAGATGTGAATTAAACTTAAGTTTGGTATCAAGAAATTGTTATTGGATGGAAACAATGCACCTTTGTTAATTAACTGTAAATAATTTTTAGCAGTTTATTTAAATTCAGGTTGAAGATAATCATGTTTATTTTGGTGCAGGTTGATGAGATACTGAGGGGCATGGTTTAGACATTGGTGGGAATGGTTGGACTTGATGGTGGGTCTCTTCCAACCTGATTCTATGATTTAATTTATATTTCTCACAAAAGAGAGATCATGAGAAAGAAAGATCAATCTTTGCCTTTGAAACTGTATGTGCAAGGTATGCATTCTGCTTTCTGCCTTCTTTTTCTGAAAACAGTATGTTTTAAAAATTGCTTTCTCATCAGACTCAGAGTAAAGAAATATTTCGGTTTTTTCTTTCCTTTGTTGTGAGTAAAGTATTCTTAGTTGATGAAAGTATGTGCCTTTCTCATTCTCTGCAGAAATGGCTGGACTGACCTTATACCACACTTCTTTTCAAGGATCACTCTTCCTTTTGAACTGTGTGGAAGTCACATATTCTCTCTCTTCTGAATTTATGGAAAGGAGCAAACAGAGGTGAATCACTAGCTGCATTTTGCAACCTGGGTGTCCTTTCTGTAATCATAGTCAGCATGCAGTGTAAAGAAGACCTCTTCTTTCAACTCTTGAGTTTTTCTTGCTAGTGTAGAAGGGTGTAAGGTTAAACATTCAAGTAACAATACAACCACTGTACAATAACACATGTATAAATTCAAGTGCATATGAACTAAAAATAATTCTTCCGTTACCCTAAACGATAAGCCTGTTTTTTTTCCTTGAGCTTTTGGTATAAGTTTTTTCATTTCCTGTGGTTGGTTTGTGACAGTCAAATACACACACAGACCAGACTCAAGCAATCAGATCTCAATGAAAAGAAAGAAACAGTAGGATTAATACGAAAACTCAGGGTAGTGGTTATTGATAAGATTATTGTGTTTGTTTTGTGGGGGTTTTTTGTTTGGTTTATTGGCATTTTGTGGGGGGAATGTTCTTTGCTTTGGTCTTAAGTTCAAACTCTTCCTGTATATATATTCCTGTTCAAAAAAAATTCAATTACCCACCCTAGCTGGAAAAATTGCTGTTTTATCATAGTCTGCTTGTTGATGATCTTCCTTAGTTTCGATTTGAGCTTCAGCTCTGAGTGAAGAGGTGACCCAACAGCTTGCTTATAGATTAGCTGCACTCATGCAAGTGCTCATTACTTTCTCTGGCATAAACTCCAAGTTATTTAAAAATCTGGGTAGCATATCAAGAATCACAAACCACTGAGATATAGTCAGTAGGGTTTTCTTTCCAGAGAAAAGATGCTGACTGCACAATTCATTACAAACTATGTCACTACACGTTTTATCAATGCTTTCTCTATGGTATCAATAATGCCCAGTAGTATGTTATAAATAAATATACATATATTAGTGTGCTCAAACTTTATTTACTGATAAGGGTGCTTGGTCTAAGTGTTTTTAAGATCTGCTTTCCAACCACAGCACTTCTGTGACTCTGTGATTCTGAAATTGGTTAACACGTTGTTAGAAGTCTCAGAAAAGGGTTTATGTAAGGAGTTCATACAAAATAATTTAACTTCCTTTATAAAACGTACAAGTTACGGTGCTGCAAGGAGATTTGCAAAGAATCATAGAATAATTTGGGTTGGAAGGGACCTTAAAGATCATCTAGTTCCAACTCCCCTGCCACAGGCAGGGACATTTTCTAAAACTAGATCTCAACTTTAATGTTTTGTTGTTGTTTTAAAGGCAGATTTCAAGTTCAATATGTTGTTTACCTACTGAATTCCCTTATACTCAGTAGAAGTTACCTCTCTGAGATATTCCTTATGTTTTTAGAGACCGTATCACATTTATACTTCTATTCTTTTCCCCAATGCAGCAATTTGTCAGCCATTTAACAAAAGTATGAAGATCCTCTTTTTAGTTTAAATCTGAGTGGTAGGAATTAAGAAAGACTACTAAATGCTAATTTAAGTTTCTTTAGACAGTACTTAACTACAGTATGCTCACTGTTTATATACATTGCACAAAAGAGTCGTACTTAACACTGCAGGCGATATATCCTTAACACATCACTGAAAGTTGTTGTTTTCTCTGTTTCATTGCCAGGAAATTATCTTGTGTATACAGATAAAATGTGCAGCGTGATTATTTGTATTCTCAGACTCACAGGAAGAAGGAAAGTTCGCAGTCTTTCTTACTCTGCTTCTTTTTATTTTGCTGTATGTTCCATATTAATTTTCACTCGGCCCCTGAGGGGCACATTTATATAGCCGTAGCCCAGCCTAACAGATTTTGAAGGGATATTTGACATGCAGTTAATAATCAATCTGATACATGCAGATTAATGCAGCAATCTGAGGTGCTGTCAGATTTTCTCATTATTTTATGCACTGTTTTGGACATAAATCATGGAAGTGATCAAGGCTTTTCAGGGGTAAGTGTGATCACAATCACTGTTGTCAGTGAGTTGATAGTAAACTCTCCAGTTTCAAGGATAAAGAGGTTAATTTTTTTTTTTAGATTCATTATTCTCAAGTGAAATCAATTTTGCCATGTGTGGCAGCAATATATAAAATTTAAGTTTTGTATGTGAAATTATATTTATGTACAGCTCTAGATATTACTGCAAATAGTAATATTACCTTGTTTCAGACAAGCTAATTGCTCATTATTATAATATCTTCCTGTACAATGGCGTCTGTTGTCTTTTTTTTTCCTGTGGTTGCAAATGGTTAAATGAGGTTTTAGATGAACTTCTCTATGATGAGTTTGGAAACCTGTATTTTTATCATGAGAGATGAGAAAGATGTACTTTCTTAGATTTGCATAAAATACTTTTTTCTAAATAAAACCACACATATGAAACTAGAGGATATATGCTGAACAAGGTGTAAACAATACCAGTTTTCTATAAACAAACAGAATGTTTTATCTCCAAAACAACATAATATGGAACTGATTAGAAATTAAAATAATTTTGCTGCAGAAAACTTTTCTGTCAATAAATACAATAAGAAACCCTTAAATTTTTTAATACTGCCAGGACATTCTAGAACGCTACTTAACTAATTAATTTCTTTTGTTAGCATGAATTCTCATTTGGTTTCTACTCTATGAAATGGCTTGTGATCTGACTTCTTAATGAGAAAATAATTGGAACATTTTATTGGCATAGTTATTTTAGAATTCTATTTATATTATTCAATAAAAAATTAATAATGAAAATGTGAAGAGTAATGGTGGGTCTGTCTCATGTATTTTTTGACAGTAATCTGCAGTTAAGAATGCAGTGAGATTTGTGCTTCACAGAAGTAGCTGAACAAGTAGCTACAAGACAGGAAGGATGCTTAAGCATCATCTTCACTAAGCTTAATCTTGGTAACGAATGAGACTCTTTACACCTAGCTTGAAAACTGGCGGTCAGAATGGTAGAGAAAAGAGAGGAAAGAGTCACCTTCCTTTTTTGCCATTTGACTTATGGAATTCCACTGACTTCAGCAATGGCCTTCGTTTCTGTAGAAGTATAAGCAGGGGCTTCTTTGCATACCATCCATCCCATTACTTGGCAAGAACTATAAATATTAAACATTATCATTCTAGAGGCAGACACTGTCTGACAAGCTTGTTCTTCAGAAAATGCAATCTCTTAGAAAATGTTTCAATGAAAAGTTAGAGACTTGGTTCTGGTTTAGCTCAAACTGGGACAGATGGTTTGACCTCCAGAAGTCCCATCCAACTTCAATCATTCTGTGAATCTGCAAAGACAAACTTCACGGTGACTGTGACCAGGGCCAGAACATTAAACACTTACTTGTTTTGCAGAATGTTTTGAGCATTTCACAAAGAATAGGAAATGACAGTCTAGTAATAAAGAGCAAAATAATGTGGTAAAATTCATACACTAAAACAGAGTGATGAAGTGCAGTACAAAGGCAACATAGTTATGAAGTTTAATTTTGAGGATATAAAATATCTCTTAAATTAACTTCTCAGCTAACATATTATGTCTTTTATCATAGTATCATAGAATCATAGGATCACTGGGTTGGAAGAGACCCACCGGATCATTGAGTCCAACCATTCCCACCAATCCCTAACTCATGTCCCTAAGCACCTCATCCACCCTCACCTTAAACACCTCCAGGGAAGGCGAGTCAACCACCTCCCTGGGCAGCCTGTTCCAATGCCTAATAACCCCTTTCCATGAAGAATTTTTTCCTTATCTCAAGCCTAAATCTCCCCTGGCGGAGCTTGAGGCCATTCCCTCTCGTCCTGTCCCCTGTCACTTGGGAGAAGAGCCCAGCTCCCTCCTCTCCACAACCTCCCCTCAGGTAGTTGCAGAGAGCAATGAGGTCTCCCCTCAGCCTCCTCTTCTCCAGGCTGAACCCCCCCAGCTCTCTCAGCCGCTCCTCGTAAGATTTGTTCTCCAGCCCCTTCACCAGCTTTGTGACAGGGCAAAGTAGAGAGATTGAAAGAGGAGTTATATCCAGTTGACAGTCCATCAATAAGATGAGAAACAGTCAGAAAAAACTATCTGCTCCAACTCGGGCAGCCAGAACCTGTCAAACGTATTATGGTTCTGAGAAATATGCAATGTATATGCAACAACAGGACTGTCTTCATATAAAAAAATACTTGAGAAAAGAGAGTGGATTGCATAAGGAATATTATTTGTGGGTCTTATTTAATTCAGGAATGTCTTTGATGGGGCACTCACTTTCTCACTTACAACCATTTTTTTTTCAAATGCCTTTCACAGCTCCTGTAGTTACACAAGCTGCAATCATTAAACTGGCTTATGCCTTTCCTTTTTATAGATTAGCAATTTTTCTTAGTGGTTTTTCAATTTGATGATCACAAGAAACATTTCAAGAAAAAAAGCCTGTTAGCCTTTCAATGAAAAACAGAGAAAATCTACACTATGACTATTGCATTTCCAAGCTGTATTGCCTGATTTTGATCTCAGTTCTGCTCCTTTCTTGGCTACACTCATTTTTCCTCTCCTACACACTTTATCCTACACTATATTGATGTTTTTGTAGTGTATTGTTAAAACAGTCTGTTCATTTTAATTTACATCAAACCTGTACCTCTCTTAAATGACATCAGTTTGCACAAACTACTGATGCAAATTTTATTCATTCAGTTCAATGGGAATTATTAAAATCTCTTTAGACTGCCACACTGAAGAACTACCAGAATCAGGTCATTCTCATGCATTTATTCACTAACACCAGAAAACTCTGTACTACGTATTCTAGAATATAGGTTAAAAAGTTCTATAGAAATCTTGATTTGTAAAACATTCACTTAGGTATAAAAAAATCTCGTGTGATAGTTTATATATTTCTTTTAAGCAAAGTTGGTACAATCTACTGTGAAATAGCAGAAAATAACTGTTAAAATAGTGGGCTTACCTCTCCATGTTGACATCACTCAAGTGAAAAAACAAGGAAGAAAATGTTTGGTTTCTTGGGGGGAAAAGCTGTAATAAAACATGAGTTGAAGACTAGATGATCTTAAAGGTCTTTTCCAACATAAATGATTCCATGACAATGGAAACAGAAGGAACAGAGAACACCTGAAAGCTAATTCTTTTCCAGGAACTCTTCTTGATTTACTTGATCTATCTTTAGTGAAATGAAAGGGAAGGCAGACCTAGGTAAATGTAGTCCCTTCTTTTGATGCAGTAGACATCAACAAATCAAGAGAGATTTGCAAATGACAGAATGGCAGGCTAGTATCAGAACTAAATATATACCTCAAATAACACATTGTGATAACCAATGCATTTCAATACTCATTTTAGGTGAGAAGCATATGGAAATGGTTTGGTTTAAACATTTTACCCTCAATGAAGGCTAAAATCAATTAAATACATATGTTTTGTTGTATGGTCAGCACAGGATTAAATTTTAAAAAGTACTTGAACTGCAAGTGGCATCAATATTTAGTGATTTGTTTTAAAACAGCACAGTGTACAGCAACACAGAAACAACTGACACAGAGTGCATTTCAGATTGATAACGTGCTTAAAGGCAAAGTCTTGGAGCCTACATTTGCAAATAACATAACAAAATCCTATCAGGCAGGATCATAATTCATGTTTTTCAGACATTAGTATTAATTACAGTTTGTTTGATAGGTACAATGGCTCCAACCGGTAAACAAGAAAGGAAAGACACACTAAAGATAAAAAAGAGTACGAAATTCACTTGACAGAGTGAACAAGACATTTAAGAGGGAAATGAAAATGTAGAGAGGCATTAAAATTAAGATTAATCAAATATTTTCATTAAATTATGCTTTTGATATGTGTCAAAAAAACTTTTAAGAGGCATTTTCAGATCATGGAAGTTACTGGTATGCAACTGTATTTGGGTTTGTACCATGGATTGTAGTCAGTTGCAGTCAGTTGAAATGGTACACCAGTAAAATAACATGTCACTCCGATAGAAGTTTCTATCTCTTTAGAAGACTGGGAGGGTTTCTGTGAGAGTCAGTTGTTTAAAGATAATCTGCCGAATGTCTACTGCTTCTTTCAAAGAGGCACATATCCAACGTCTTGCCCGCTTGCAGTGATTAAGTCCCATGACTCAAAGGGTTTAACCAGTGTTCAGCCAAACTCTGCCTATCGATTTTAGTGAGATTATATGACTGCAACAGATGGCAGAATTTGTCTTGTGTTTCTCTGGACTCCTTCCAAATTGAGTAATTACATTCTACATAAGTACAGTTATGTACGGTTTCAGTTCAGCTCAGTATTTTTTTATCTTCTACATTGATGTCACAGTCCCCTCATAAGCAGATGCACGATGGTTCATTTCATTTTTGATCTCAGAGTGCAAAGGAAAAAGCAATAATTCAGCATGTCAAGGGAGTTAAATTTCAATCCAAACTGGAACTTAATTAATTGTCCCCATAAAGCGGCTTGTGATAGAAAGAGAAAGAATAAGGAGAAAGATGGGGAGAAAAGGGAAGAAAAAGGGGTTTATACCTACCACCACAGGTCCCACGTGTCCGGCATCTCTGGGGGTCCCAGTCCAGAAAGCATTCCACTGCTTCTGTCTTGATCGAGGTGACCCTAGGATGGGGAAGATCTTCCTCTTCTCTCCTTCTGTCTTCTTCTTTAGGAGCTCCGGAGCTGTCTTTTATGCCAGTCAATGCACCTGCAACCCGCCGTTGCCTGTGGAGATGTGCCAATCTCCACCTAGCAGGCCACACGTGCCAAGAGTAGAATGTCTGATGTGTGGTCAGCTTTGGAGGCAAGTCTCCTCTTGCGCATGAGCTTCTCTTGGTAGCAGTGGTTGACCTGAGGTCTCCCAATGAAGGCCAGTAGTCATCATCACCTTGCGCGCATGTTCTGTTGGCTGTGGGTCTGTGGTAAGTCCCATCATTAATTTTCCTGTCTTTTTCCTCCTTCCTTCATGGATCTTTCACAATGGTAGGGAGCAGGGAGGCTTGGAGACAGGTACAAAACATTTTTGAGATAAGGAGGTAGGTACGGGCAGAGAGGTACAAAGCGTTCGTTCCGTACCAGCTTTGGCTGTTTTCATAAGCCCTGCATCTGTGATTTATACAGTCAAGTTCTGAGGCTTAGAATGAGAAAATTTTTGATGAGAAAATGTTGAAGCAGAAATCAATCCTCCTTGGGGAGCTCTGCTGCCCCACCTCCTCTGTGGTGTGCTGCTGGTGCCACAAAACAAACACAGACTTCAGACAAAATGTTTAAGGCAAAGAAAGAAGCAAAGTCAGGCTTTACACGTGCTTTGTGGAGAAACTTAAGTAAATCATCTCACCGTCAAGTAGCGTTTATTTCATCTGAAAAAAACCCAACACAGAACAAGGTAAAACAAAAATACAAAATGTTTATTAAGAAAATAGCATTGTGCTCCAAAATACAATACAGTGGGTTTTCTTCACTCCTTTCATGACTGTGGTTAGGAATAGCAGATGCAAGACTAGAAAATTCCACTGTTAGGACTGCCCTAAAATGTGATGCACAAGCAAAATCCAGAATAAATAATGTAAAGAAATGGGAGTACAGGAAATAGATTTCTCCATGTGCAGAAATATTTATACATTTAAGCACAAGCTAAAAAAAGTACTTGCAAAAGTATTTAAAATTATTGCAAATCTTACTAGAACTTCTAGACCTTGATCTCACAGCTATTAATGCCTTCTTAGAAACATCCTTTTCAGAATCTTTGAAGAACTCCCTTCCTCCTTTAATTTCTGTCACAGGTGTAAAAAAAAAAGACACTAATAGGTGCAGAGTTTTACCAGACCTTAAGTTACTGATACTGTTTTGAGGTATTTACTAATTAGTTTTCACTATGTAACTGTAAACATAATCTTAATTTTAAATTAAATTCAGCAAGAGTAAGCTTCCCAAATTCTCAGCTTTCTGTGTTCTCATGAATGTACAGTAACATCTAAGGTTTTGGCTTTGAAGGCTTATACTTCCAATAAAAATTCCAAGTGATTTGGAATCTATAATACTGGAGTACTTACCAGCTTTTCCGGTTTTTATGGTTTTTTTTAAATTCTTAGCCTCTTAACATCATCCATCATTATAAATCGTAAATTATATACCTCACCCAAAGTCCCCAGGTTTAACTTTTACGTTTAATAGATGCAATCAATGCAAATTTGTCTAGTTTTACACAGGACTGGATGGAGATATTGAGAGTGACTCCTTTTCTGGCAGCTCACGGTTCATTGTAGTAAGGAATTAAGTTGTGTGTAGCAAAGGCATTGAACCAATTTATGTAAAACCACTCAGAAATTTACGGTATATCTTCAGGGATTTGAGAGGTCAAGATTAGGAAAGATAGTTACATATCTTTAGCTTTCTCAATTATTCCACTTTTAAAGAGCTTTATTCTCTTGACTCCTTTATTGTCTCTAAACCATCTGGCTGGGACATGTTTTGTTATTTCTTGGGGACTATGCTAACACAGCTCATTTTTGTGGCTTTTGTTCACAATAAACTTTCTGTAATGATAGTTAGATCCTCCTAGATAAGATGATAATGTTATTGCACTGTGAATAGAACATACAGGGAATGACGCAGGCATATTTTGAATAAAATTTGATATATTTTGCATACAGTGAAACTCCCTACATGCACTATGTGTAGGAGGAACTCTCTTGTACACCACAAACTCATAAAGAGAAGGCAATGATTGGCTTCTCCCTCCATTAGCATTAGCATTGTCACTAGTGTTGCTAGTTATCACCAGTAGCATCATGCAGACTTGGAAAGGCAGATGAATCATGCTGTTAATTGTTGGGATATTTGAAAGACGAGCATATGATCTTTTAAACCAAAAACTTGTCCATTACATCTAGATAAGAAATTTAATTGCTACATTACTTAATTGCTACATTGTAGTCCGTCCTTTTTTTCTCGAGTCCACAGTCCATCAATAATTTTCTGCAAGTACACAAAGACATGATGCATTGAAATCAGATCAAGTGCAGCAGAACTTCTTTGATGATGCCTTCACAAAAATCATAGAATCATAGAATAACCAGGTTGGAAAAGACCCACGGGATCATCGAGTCCAACCATTCCCATCAATCACTAACCCATGTCCCTCAGCACCTCGTCCACCCGTCCCTTAAACCCCTCCAGGGAAAGTGAATCAACCCCCTCCCTGGGCAGCCTCTGCCACGGACCAATGACTCTTCCTGTGAAAAATTTTTTCCTAATGTCCAGCCTGAACCTGCCCTGGTGGAGCTTGAGGCCATTCCCTCTCGTCCTGTCCCCTGTCCCTTGGGAGAAGAGCCCAGCTCCCTCCTCTCCAGAACCTCCCTTCAGGTAGTTGTAGAGAGCAATGAGGTCTCCCCTCAGCCTCCTCTTCTCCAGGCTGAACACCCCCAGCTCTCTCAGCCGCTCCTCATCAGGCCTGTTCTCCAGCCCCTTCACCAGCTTCGTTGCTCTTCTCTGGACTCGCTCCAGAGCCTCAACATCCTTCTTGTGGTGAGGGGCCCAGAACTGATCACAGGACTCGAGGTGCGGTCTCACCAGTGCCGAGTACAGAGGGAGAAGAACCTCCCTGGACCTGCTGGTCACGCCGTTTCTGATCCAAGCCAAGATGCCATTGGCCTTCTTGGCCACCTGGGCCACTGCTAAAATGTGTATTTAAAATGTGTATTTATAATAATTTATAATTTATAATAAAATGTGTCTTTATCCAAAAAACCCAAAAAAATTAAAAAAAAGATTTCAAACTATTATCGATTTTCATTACAGAGGCTTCATAGGTCTCAAACTGCAGTTCTGGAATGAAAGTTGTCTGTGGTCCATTTGTAAACCATCTCTGCACTCTATTGCTTCTCCAGTTCAGTGACATATAGTTTATTGGCAGTGACAAGCAAACTGCAGAAACACATTAAGATAAAGAAACATCTTTTTCTGCAATTAGAAGGAAAGTTGTATGTGATGTTCTGTTGTCCATGAAGTGTCACATAACGTTTTAATAGAAGACTTTCAAAGCAGCTATGGCAACAGGATTTCTTTGTACAGCCTAGACTATACAGTAAAATGCTAGATACGTAATAAAATCTGACAACTTTACTTTAAGGAATGAAAAGCAGAATACTAATCTTTGGAATTAAATTTTAAAAAATTAAACACCTCCATATATAGAGAACAGCTTCAAATATTCTGGGCTGTTACTTTTCATTATACCTAATATAAAATTAAAAATATGCTTAGGATATTTGAAAGTCAGTCAATTTATTATCCGTTTCATATTTTACTTACTCAGATTCAAAAGCTCCAACATTGCTCTGGATGAACAGGGAGATACAAAAGAAAATCTTTAAATTCAGTTTTGGCATTTCATAGATATATAGATGACACTATGTTTCTATGCGGTAACTAGAATTCTTATAGTAATAAGAATTCAGTTTTCCCAGGAAGTTAATTAGAATGAAAATGGTCTCGAATAATACCCTGATCAAGAATTGCAATA
The DNA here is from genome assembly GCA_033459285.1 of Clamator glandarius. Lineage (NCBI taxonomy): Eukaryota > Metazoa > Chordata > Aves > Cuculiformes > Cuculidae > Clamator > Clamator glandarius. The sequence goes on from JAUNZM010001289.1 coordinate 197,823, forward strand.
GGCTTCAAAAAAATCTTTCCAGAAAACTTGATTTAGGTTCATGAAAAAAATGAACATCCATTCAAACAAACATATTTCTCATAGAGGTTATGTCTGTCCCTAAGACTGACTGAGCAGCCTCTTCTGCATTGCCACAGAAACACACCCAGTTGCTATATTATTGAATTTATTGTACTGTGATTTTTTTCACGTAAACGTGGCTTGGCCACATTGAATAACACTGTTCCAATTTACTCCAGCCTTTGGTAGCTTTTGTGTTATCACATTCAGAATTAAATTCAATCTATTTCATACAATGTAAAGGTCAACTGCAGTCTTCTTAAGTAACATTTTATTTTATATTATTTTTCCTGTGGATGATCTCTCTGAAGTCCACGTGTCCACTTTATAATGCCACATCTTCCCAATAACCATGGCAGTATGTTTTTAACAGAGGTGAATAAGAAGAGTAAGCAATGAAAGGTCATGGAAATAGTAGCACAAATATATTTGTGACACAGCAAAAAGATTAGCTGCTCTTTTCTTTTTAACAGCATGTTTATGTACTTTGCCTCTATAACAAAGTCTGAATGCTATAGACCACTAAAGATTAAGCCTCCTAAATGAAACCTGCTTTCTTAGGGAGTCAAACAGCAATGTGTTACATCAAAAATATTTAACATATATTCCAATTGTAAATATCCTTTTACTTATTTGCTTCTGGCTATTTGTGGCTTTTTAATGTCAATGCAGGCGGCTGAGCTACAGAAACTGGTTACTATAACTAAACAGGCGAGCTCTAAGATACAACATTCTTATCGCTTTTGTGGTGTTACCTTCTTAGAACACTTGAAGGCTTATGGATTTAATAAACCATGTTCATATACTAGAATTGGCTGACATCTCCGTAGGGTCTGAGTCTAATTCTGACAGAGTCTCCGAGTATTGGAAAAGCTCCAGACCACATAGGAGACCTCTATGTCCATGTCAGCAGATGGGGTTGTGTTTGGAATTGCAGGGTTGCAATAAAAACTTGGGCTACTGCTGGAGTTGTTCAGTTCCATGAGCTTTAAATGACCAGATGTTTTCGGTATCCATGGCTGCCCTGAATGTAAAAAATGCTTTTCTAAACAACTTATGTGTATATTACTGTTTATTTGGTTTGCAGTGCTACGTGACACTATGAAACAGAGGTGTGATATAGTACAGTACCAGTTTTATGTAAGCAAATACACGCAGGTGAAATACACTAGCTACATCTAAATGAAAGAAAGATTTATTTCTTTATGGTTCTTTTCTTCTGCTGATTAATACACATAACGAAACCAGTCACCATGTAATTTAATAAGAGTCTTACATAAAAGACTATGATCATAGAAGAGAAATTTGCCACTTCAAGAAAAGGAATCGGTTTAACTATCACATTTTATTTAGGTACTGAGAAAAACCCAAATATTGCACACTGCTTTTTCAAAACTTTGAGAATTTTTTTCTACAATACTGATTCTTTAGCCTTCCAGATGCATTTTTTTGTGTGATATTACTGAGAATCAATAGAATAGCCAGAATCAGAGAATATACATTCCTGCTAATGTAAGTTACATAAGACAGGGTTAGGAGGTCCTAAGAGACAATAATGAAATTTACAGGATTAATTGTCACAGGACATTATGTAGCTATTAGGATACATCAAGATTTTTATGACTAGGACTACTCTAGCCTTTGTGTGCACCTTCAAATCATATGATCCCAGAAGAATTAAGTATGTTCTTAAAATAAAGAATTTTTCTTTAAATATACTTGTGTAGGATTTGTAGAATATTGTAAGCATTGCATTATGCTTATAAACAGAATTATTACAGTGGAGCAGTATGTTTAATACTTTTCTGCACCTTCCAATAAACTCTGTGATTTCAATATTTTTATATATATATCTCTACACTGCCAACCAGTCTGAGATATTTTCCAAATTTTTTTCTACTGAAAATGTCATCTTGTTGCCATGCATCAATTAAAAGCTACTAAGCATCTTAAATTGATCTAATAGCAAGGAGATGATACTGTGTCAAGAAGGAATCTGAATATTTAAATAAATATGAAACAGTGTTCTTCATTTAAAGACACTATCATGTTGAATGTGCTTCTCTCTGAGTCTTAAGGACAGCCAAGAGAACAATGATTTCAGGAGGAGAATTTTCTGAAGACCATTTGATAACAACATCTTTCTTTTTTGATTCCTGGATAATAGATTTCACCTAATACTGTAAATCTGATTTCCAGTATGTAAGAAACACAGATATGATTCATATTCGGAGTGTGAGTCTTCATTGTTTTTGTACAAATCAAAATTGTTTCAGAAGTGTAGTTTACTTTAGATATCTTCTCAGCTTTCTCTGATCATCTTAATTTTTTGTAAGTTATATTTAAAACATATTAAAATTACTGATACATTTACAAGACAAAATTCAAAGTATTACTGTATTGTAATACCAAATTTACAAAGAGCCTAGGAAGTACACACAGGTTAGATTATATTTGATAATTGCATAGCGGCTCCGTTTCTCTGTATGGAGGAATTTTCTGTGTGTTCTTTCTTTGGTATAACTCCCTTCACTTGATTAAAAAATAAAGAAATGCATGTGTTTAAAGTTTAGGTTTACTTTTCACTAACAACGTAGAAGGCTTGTTTGTAAGATTAACTCAACTATGGGTTAAATATATCAATAATTCTTGGTGTAGTATGGACTTACTAGTACCTTTATTCACAGGGTAGGGTGGTAACACTAGCTAACCATTTTTCTAGTAAATGAAGTCAAGTAAATCATAACTGTGTTATTTTTTCCTTTGAGACTGTGCTTTGTGGATCTGCTTTTCTTATGACACATTTCAGCAAGGTCAGGAAGTAGGCTGCGTATCTCTCCAGGCAATTTATCTCATTTTAGGAAGGATGCTGATAATACATCATGCAGAAACACTTTTATTCCCATTTTCTCATTACGGCACTGTTCTGCCAACTAGTCTACTTTTTAATAGCTGACCATTTATAAATTTTTACTTGTGTACTGAAATATTTTTCTTCCTTGAGCTTGGAGACAGAGTCCATGAAACACACCTTTGAGCACTGACTTGCATGCTGCTTCCTCTGCAAGATAACTCTGAATTTCAGTATAATTTACTGTTTCTATTTGATGTATTCTTACTCTCTCAGAAGACTGTTACCCCTTTGTCATCATATATTTCTATGTGACTTTTAAAATCCTGCCCATACAGCCATTTGTACTGTGTAGAATTTTAAGATGAATCATACAATAATGATTCTACTTGCTGTGTTTCACATTCACTTTCTCAAGTTCCTACAAAGGTAGCATTTGTGACTTGGAGTCAGACTCCAGAAACAGGATTTATATTTTCACAGACAGAAAATTTAGAAGAGAAAAATCAAGACATGATTAATGAAAAGTTATTTTCTTATAGAAGTCACTCAGTATGCAATTACTTTTATGTAGTAACTTACTTTTTTTTTTTAAAGAATTTTATAGATAAACTGGAATCATTTAGTTAGAAACTGCAAAAATATTTATTTTGATAGGTGAAAATGACAAATTTCTCTATGAAACTGCTAAATTCCTCAGTGAAGAAAGATTTTACTTTAAATTATTATTTTTCCAGTTATGCTGACTATCCCATTCTTCCCATTATGCTAAATAGTGTCTCCTTGTATAACGTTTATATAGCATTCGATATCAAAGAAAAAATAGCAGATCTTCAAATACACGGTGCTACATTTCAATAAACATGGTAATCTTGAAGCTGTAATATGTATTAGAATGTTTGAAAGTCGTGGACTTTCCTATTTCCTTTAACTTCTATATTCATTCTGAATCTCATTCTTAGGTAGCATTTTAAGAGACAAATTACTATGCAAATGTTATTTAACCTATCCTGACAGACGAAAGTTTTTAAATATAGTGTAAATTTTCTAATATGTTGTCAAGACATGGTAAAGACCAGGTGTTTAATTGTAATTAAAATTGTAGTGAAAGATGGGAACATGCTGTGCATTGGTGTTATGGAACATCATAGGTGTAGGGAGACGTCTCATGAAAGTCACCTAAGAGAGAATTAGAGTAGAATAATAAGAAACAAAAGAGACTGGAAATAAATCATTCAAGTTTGTCGTTGCACATTCAGTAAGCTGTTACAAGTCTGTGGCTGCTAATTATTTCAGGTCTTGAATAGCTTGTTTTTCTACGGTCTTTGTCTTCAGTGCTAGCATGGGATAGAGGAGATTTTAACTATGTTTGATCTTCAAAGTGTATGGCAGTGTTTGGGAGATGAGCGCAGATTTAGATGTATGCGTGAGGGGGTGGGTTAGTATTTGTTCCAAATCTCTGCCTGCCGACAAAGATTTATGACTAACAGGTTTAGACACCAGGAGTCTCATCAAGGGAGAAACTTCTGTTCTTTTGTCAAATGTGTTAGGGGTTGGTCTTTCTATTTGTTTGTATTTTGGGGGTTTTAATAAACATTTTTCCAGGTTTATTGCATGAGTTGGCTGGGAAGAGCACATGAAAAACACTTCCATTATCAACTGGCTAACTTCTTCGTGTCACATAGGAATTCAAATAAAGATCAGATTTAATCAAGCCTCATGAGTGAATAATCAAATTGTACATTAAATCTTAGGTGCTTTTTTAAACTATAACTATAAAAAAATGATTTGAAATAATTGTTGCTGTGAGTGTTTACATTAGCGCTACTCAGTCTGATAATGACATTTCATATTCTCTAATACAGTTAATGAGTGCCCTTTTTATTCCTTTTATGATTTCATTATCTTTTATAGAATCATAGAATAACCAGGTTGGAAGAGACCCACCGGATCATCGAGTCCAACCATTCCTATCAAACACTAAACCAAAGTGTTTACATGTATTTTAATTTTTTTTTTTAGAATTTCATGGAGAAAAAAGATTTCAAACTCTCATGGATTTAGGCTCCTTTGTGTTTCTATGAACCATGCAGCAACACAATGATCAAGCTGAATAGTTTCAGTAATTTTTTAATTTATATTTGCTGTTATTCTACACTTGGAGTTATTCCTTGTGTCTGATTCTACAAATACTGCATGTTCCTTGCAATTGATCAGGAAAGCTTTTAGCAGCTTTGGAAAAGCAACATTCTTCTAATTATGAAGATTAATGAAGGTGTTCTAGCTTGAAAAAAGTAAATTTAGATATGTTTTTTTTTTTTTTTAAGATTTAAAATCAAATGTCTGAAACTGAAGGAAAGCTTTAAGATTCTTATTTATCCTGCAAACACACCATGTAAATTTTAAAGGAAAATAACCATTTTGATGCTTGTAAATGACAGAATATGCCAGCTTAAAGGAAATAAGAGTAATAATGTGAATGTTTGATAACAGAAGTTGAAGGCTGTTTTATTTGGAACTCATACATTATTTTTTAATCATATTTTGCGGGGAGCACGTTTCCCACAATATAGTAATGTTCAATTTAAAGAGTGTTGAATCTAGCTCCTACAGAAGATTTTTTTAAAAAAAAAAGTCTCTTCTCACATTACTAAACATCTCTAAACGAATACTGGCTGTCTCCAGATTGAAACTGAGAAACAGCAACTAGCGCTTGTCCAACTGATAATAAGAAGTTGCATTTTTATTGTTGAACTGAACACAAATATTCTCACATATATTAAAAAAAATTAAGAAAAACAGAGGCATTACTTGACTCTGCTGCCAAACATAACCATCAATATACTGACCTAGTCAAAGAGGATATTTGTGCCATGCCTACAGATGAACATTTTTTCCTGTTACTGTTGAGATTTATATATTAATGGTTATAGTGATGTAGAAGACTGAATCACTTGGAGAAAAAGTTAATGTTTACCAACTAGAAACACCTTCTGATAAGCGTGTTTTTAGAAAGTATACCAGTTGTAAATGACTCAAAGTATACTTTAAGTACGCCCACTGAAATATTTCTGATCAAAAGTAGGAACAGATGAATACTTTTCATTCTTTCTCTTCTTAAGAATATCTGGATAATTGTGATTGTTTAGCCCTAGCTGGCTAATCTGTACCACGCGGCTGTTTGCTCACTCCTTCCTTCTGGTGGGTCAGGGAGGAGAATCAGAAAGACAAAGGTAAAACTTGTGGATTAGGACAAGGAGAGTTAAATAGAGCAGTAAGGGAAGACAAAAGCAATGACAATAATAGCAATCAAAACAATGTACGAAGCACATAATGCATAGTGCAATTCCTCACCATCTGGAAGCTGCTGTCCAGCCCATTCCCAAGCAGCAATCCCTCTATCCCTGGCAACTTCCACATTTATATACTGAGCATGACATCGTATGTCATGCAGCTTCCCATGCACTCCCAACCGTTTCGTAGGCGGATGGTATGAGAAGCTGAAGATAATAACTCTGATACAGGTGAACCCAGGACAATAATTCTGTCTGAGAAAAGAAAGATATAATTATCCTGTAAGTTTGTGGAGAAGCCTATAGTGCATATACATAGTATTTATTCTGTCCAAGCCACTGAAGTAATTTGTGAATACCTTTTCCCAGGGACTTTTAATCTCATCCATTAATAAAGCTCATTTTTAAACTATTAGCATAACTTTTAAGCATAGCCTGTATTCTTATTCCTAATTTTCCTGCCACAAACATTTTGATAAGAAACATTTAGTACAGTAGGCACTACTGCCTAATTTGCATCAAACTAACTGAAGCGTTTGGTTTACCAAATACAGTCCAGTATATTAGTAACAAAAAAAAATTTTTTTAAATAGACTTTGTGAAAAGAGTGAGGAGACTTGAAGTTCTTGACCCATTTCTGTTTGTTTAGATTAATGTCAAAAAATTCATGTAAAGTAGTGAGACAGTCCTTCTCATGAAAGACAAAATCAAAGAATCTATCCTTTTAGATGGGTAGCGTTGACCATGAAGTTCCTGTTTACTCTTGCCTTGGATTTTAATTAATTCATTACAGAATCAAACTCATCTGATACATGGTCTATCAATTTTACTTTGCACAGACAGCTACTTTGTAACTTTGAGTTCCACAAAATGGAAAATGTGGATTTAAATCCACTTAGACAGAAAGGGAATTGAATGTACATCTTTTACAACCTGAGTTCTAACCTCCAAAATAATTCATCTGACTTGCCAGGCATATATTTTCCAAACCTTTAAGGCTAATGAACTGCACCAAAGAATCACCTCCTCCTGAGGGTAAGAGGCCTGCATCCATCACTGTTTCTGGTCTGCTTTATTTAATTACAAATTTTGAGGAAAAAAAAGTCCTGGTTATAACAAAACTTTTCAGAACTGAAATTTGCATTTAGAAGGAGTTATCTGTTTGTTCCAATGACTTCATGGATTATGACACTTTCCTGTTTAATAGTCTTGCCCAAGTACTTGTAATTCATGTTTATGCCATATTCCTAATACTTAATACTTTCTTCTAGTGATGACTTACTTGACAGAAAGTGATAATGCTTGGTTATATATTGTTTTCAGTATACTTCAGGGTGTTTTTGCATTCCAGTTTAAGTTCTTAGGATAAAGAAAAGTTTAGACCTCAGTAACCATTATTTTCATCATATTATGCATTCAAAACATTATTCCATTTAATACAGTAATGTTTTATTCTTCTCACTTAACAGTGGTGATTTCTGCTTGAGAATTATTACATTTGTTTGTTTGTTTTTTATCACATCCCTCATAAAGCATTAAATACTGTAGTTTTAGTTGCCAAGACTCAGCTGCAGTTTGCACTGTCCCAGCTTTCCAACCTCTATTTTTGTAGACCATTAGTTTCATGTAAATCTGTTCATTGCAAATAAAGTCAATGTTGCTTTGCAGTTTATAGCATAACAATTCAAACATAATCCAACTAAACTCTAGCAAGCTCATACTTCTCTTACTTTTATGTTTAAAATTTCCAAGTTCAATATTTGTTCTGTACAGTACAGAGTGATTATCAGTTGGATTTTTTTTCCGTTGTGTTAGGAAACAGTGTTTCTGATGAATGGATTTTGGTTTCATTGCTCTAACACATCAATTTGTTAGTTCACTGAAAAATTACTTTTGCTGTTTATGTCTATTGTGTAGATAAAGTGGTTGTAAGTGCTTTGTGTATTGCAATATACTACTTCATAGAATCATAGAATCATGGAATAACCGGGTTGGAAGAGACCCACTGGGTCATGGAGTCCAACCTCTCCTATCAACCACTAACCCATGTCCCTCAGCACCTCGTCCACCCGTCCCTTAAACCCCTCCAAGGGAAGGTGAATCAACCCCCTCCCTGGGCAGCCTCTGACAGTGCCCAATCACCCTTTCTGTGAAGAACTTTTTCCTAATCTCAAGCCTAAATCTCCCCTGGTGGAGCTTGAGGCCATTCCCTCTCGTTCTGTCCCCTGTCACTTGGGAGAAGAGCCCAGCTCCCTCCTCTCCACAACCTCCCTTCAGGTAGTTGTAGAGAGCAATGAGGTCTCCCCTCAGCCTCCTCTTCTCCAGGCTGAACACCCCCAGCTCTCTCAGCCGCTCCTCATCAGGCCTGTTCTCCAGCCCCTTCCCCAGCTTCGTTGCTCTTCTCTGGACTCGCTCCAGAGCCTCAACATCCTTCTTGTGGTGAGGGGCCCAGAACTGAACACAGGATTCGAGGAGCGGTCTCACCAGTGCCGAGTACAGGGGGAGAAGAACCTCCCTGGACCTGCTGGTCACACCGTTCCTGATCCAAGCCAAGATGCCATTGGCCTTCTTGGCCACCTGGGCCCCTGCTGGCTCATGTTCAGTCACTGTCAACCAGCACCCCCAGGTCCTTCTCCTCCTGGCAGCTTTCCAGCCAGGCTTCTCCTAGTCTGTAGCTGCACAGGGTTGTTGTGCCCCAAGTGCAGGACCCGGCATTTGGCCTTGTTAAACCTCCTGCCGTTGGTCTCAGCCCACGGATCCAGCCTGTTCAGGTCCCTTTGGAGCCTCCCGACCCTCCAGCAGATCCATGCTTCCACTCAGCTGAGTGTCACCTAAGTTCAAATCTTAGCAGTTTAAGCCTGTAAATGTGAGGTTCATCTGCAGTGATATAATCTTTAATTGTGTTTCTTTTCACTAGAACTTCTGTATTTTGCTGTTATGACATAAGATAGTTTTGGATTTTGATATTTTCTTTTTCTGAAAAGCCTAATTCATCACTTCTAAACACAGCAAATTCTAGTGGATTTTATAGTCAATTGATTAGACCCAAACCACTTCCAACAATAATGTACAGCCTGGAACCAAATCAGAAAGCTTTTTTTAGGATCCGCTTGAAGGCTAAGCTTATACATGGAAGCACTAATAATACAGATTTATTTCTTCTCAGGCTTTTCCATTGACTTTGCTCTAGCGTCCTGTCTGTCACTCCCTCCAGGAATCAGCATTGTTATCAGAGCGTTTTTTCAGGTAGTCAAAAAAGAAAACTCTGATCCTTTCATTCATTTAATTTGTGTATTAATAATTTTTTCATCAGCATATTTTTGCCTGTATTTTTATGGCAGGAATCAAAATAGTCTCTATTATAGTAAGGGTAACACCAGATAATCTGTTTGCATTGGGATGCAAAAGACATAGAATCAGTAATTTCATTTGTTTATTTTATTGTTTCGGGGTTTTTTTGTTTCTGGTGCTTGGGGGAAGGTGTTGTTCGGTTAGGTTTGGGTTTTACTGTTTTCAACAGGGAGCTAGGGTTAGTCCTCTTATCAGAAGACAGGACATACGGAGAAATGGTAGCAGAGAATTTTTGAGAAGATGCTTTTATTGCTGCCATTATATGGCTGAATAAAGACTATTAAATACAATTCTATCTAAAAGGGATTATTTAAATGTGACGCTGTCATATGCTGTATATATTATCCCTCTGAGAATAAATTGTTAAATCCTACTTATTGGATGACATCTTTTATCTAAGTGGTCCCTTTCAGTTATTAATCCGGTGATCAAGATGATTGATCACTGCTTATAAATCACTTATTTTACTCAACACACAGAGGCAATTTTTTTTGGTTTTTTGGGTTTTTTTTCTCCCTTCCCAGACTCCATCCTTATTGGGCTGAAATTGCTGGTTAGGGAAAACAGGGAAAATGAGTGCTTCAGGCTGGGCTCATCAGAATATTCCAGTGCCCTCTGATTCTCCAAGAATTCTGGACAAGGAAGTTCTATGTCTGCAGCAGAATTTGAAGCACATTGTGTTTACAGTACTCTTTCATTGTTGTTACTCTCAGAATTTACCAAAGTCTACAGGACTTTTTGGGAAATATAAATAAGTCTCTTAAAGAAGGCAATTTTGTGAACACAAGTGTCAAAAGACCAATCAATTGTCACATAGAAATAAATTTAGTTCACAATACTCAGGAGGAGACTAAGAATTATTCTAGACTTAGTTTGGGAGGGAGAAAAAGAGAAAGACTACGTTTTGATAGATGCTGAAAGAAGATTATTAAATTTATAATTTTAATTGTATATCACACTTTTTTCTTTTCTGTTTAAATTATGCCTATATAGAATTTTTCCCTTAGCACAAAGTAAAGATACTGTAAAGTTTATAACATAAAAACAGGAACATAAAATAACAGATTGTCAGTTTTTACAACAGAAGATCTGGTTATTCTTAGTAAGCTATAGCTGTTACCTAGGCAAATTCATATTTATGCCTTGTGTCTTTGGAAATTTAAATCCTCTTTCCTTCAGAAATTAATAAGGAAGATAACTGAAGTTCTGGAACTCACATAGATTTTAGATAATGAAATTATGTTTGCAGGATTTTTCAAACTAAATTAATTGTAACTGATACAAATCTTGGCTCCTGTCTGAGAGGTTTTGATCTTCATCATATTTGAGCTGCAGCCTTTAGCAGTGACTATCTGCAAATGGCTAATCATCCACATTTCTTTTTTTATTATCAGTCCAGTATATTTTCTCAAATCAGACTATTAAATATGAATTATGTGAACCTATTATGCTTATTAACATAGTGGAAAATAGTCAATGTACTTTAATGTACCCAACTACTCTGTTGTAGAATCAATCATCATGTCTTATTTCTGATTAAAATATTTGGTAATAAAAGGTAACCAATATGCTATGTTTTCCAGCTGTTCAAAGTACTTAACAAGCATTATTTTTTCAGCAGAAGGAAAATTGAAAACTTGAAGTTTTACATTTTAATCAGACCTAAATATTCAAAGCAAGTTTCAGCAGTATTTTGGAATCACAGAATAATATAGACTGGAAAGGACCCAGGAAAGGAGGATTATTGTCTAACTCTATGCTCAAAGCAGAGTTGACCTCAAGGATAAATACGATTGTTCAGAGCCCTTCTCAGTCAATGCTTTGAATGTCCCTAGCAGTAGGGACTCCACAATTTCTCCAGGCAGCTCTTTTTTGCTGGAACTTTACATGGATCCATTCAACTACAGTCCCTGTTCTGAATAGAAAGTCCTAACTACTGATGAACAAATGATTGCTAAATTATTGTCTGCAATAACATGCACGATTTACTTAGACATACCAGCTTTCTATGTGTTTGCAACAGTTCTACGGCAATAAATCAAAGCTAAGTTTTTGAGAGGATTCTGAAAGACTGGCAGAGGAAAAGAAATGGTTAATTTAATATGTAATTTAAGCAACAATAATACTATTGTTTTAGTCCAAGTAATGCATCATTATCTTAGCCTAGGAGCTTACTTAAACCTTGTCAGTTATAATTTCAAACAAAGGGAGGTGGTGTATTTTCCTGGGGTTTTTTGTTCTTTTCCTGCTATATATTTCCTAATTTAATGTTGTTACTTCTTATTTATTCAAGATTTTTATTCTTATTCTTATTTATTCAAGATTCAACTTTTTTATAAATAATTTTGATTTTTTTTCCCACTAGTATTGGTTATGAATTCTACTAGTATTGGTTATACTGAAAGTATAAATCATAATCAGACTTCAAACTCCAGTGTGATAAAAGATGAAGGCAAGTCTTTGATAAAGTCAGAGGTGACCTTTTTATTTCCATAGTATGGGAGAATAAACTATAAGTTCCCTTTTTTTATAAGAAACTTGGGAACATAGAAATTGATACATGTGGGTACTAGGTATTAAGTTTAATCCTGTTTCTATTAGAGTCAAGGAGGAAGGTGTCTTTTGTATTTAGGGAAATGGCAAGATGGGTATTTGTCTGGACTAGAGCTAGAAAATGTGTCTGGATATACAATATCATTTTATAAACTTTTCTATGTTCAATATAGATTCTTGGTACATGCCAAAGTGATTTTTTTTTCTCTCAGGGTAGAGAGGGGCGAGCGGAGGACAGGAGGGAATGCATCCTGGTGTTTATATTCTGGACAAAACAGTTACCTGGCACTCAAAATAAACACACACCCTTCCTGGAGATGTCCAAATCATGGATGCTTACAGTTTCATTTTCCCCTGTAGTCCGAGACTAAATACTCCATCTGCAAAATTAATTTCATGGGTAAACACATTTACCATTCCACTTTTATGGAGTTGCCCTTCATTAGAGGCTGTCATTCAAAATTAATGTGAGAAGCTATTACTGAGATGTTTAAAATGAGGACTTGAATGACATAGCTTTCATTTTTCAGGAGTTTGGACATTTTTGAAATAGGAATTGAACACTGATTGCAGATTGATGTGATACTTAGTTACGTTTTTGTGCCAATTGCTCCTGTCAGTCAATGTGTGGCAAACTAAAGGAGAAAATACAACATGCGACACATTCAAAGCAACTATTACAGAAAAAAGAATGTTCTCTCTTGACTGCATTGTTTACAACATTTCCATAAGCAGGGAAGAAGTTTTGGGGTTCATTTTCATGGGTTTGGGGCTTTGGTGTTTTTTTTTTATAAATAATAATATCTCAAATGATTGACTATTCAATTCATTCAAATTTCAAGAGAGTCATCGGACTCACTAGACTCAGCTAATTCACTGCTGTCCACCATATGTGCTCTTTCTTTCTGTGAGATCTTTTACCTATCAAATGGACCCTGCAGCACTGTCATCAAGCACTGTGTATGTTCGTGCTTTTCCGTGAGCTGAGCTTCCCTGGAAGTGTTTAAAGCACGGGTGGACAAGCTGTTAAGGGACATGGTTTAGTGTTTGATAGGAGTGGTTGGACTCAATGATCAAGTGGGTCTCTTCCAACCTGGTTATTCTATGATTCTATGATTCCCCATTCCATATTCAACTGTTCTATTGCAACTTCTTGTTCCTTTTCCGACTGCTTTTTCAGAGCTTTTGCCAAACCGCGTATTGAGTGAATTGATGCACCCTCACATTGATGAGTAATGGTTCAGTTTTGCTGTGCAGCTTTAAGAGACCAGCACCCAACTTGCTGCAGTCTCCTTTCAGGTAGTTGTAGAGAGCAATAAGGTCTCCCCTGAGCATCCTCTTCTCCAGGCTAAACAATCCTAGTTCCCTCAGCTGTTACTTGTAAGACTTGTTTTCCAGACCCTTCCCCAGCTTCGTTGCCTTTCTTTGGACACACTCCAGCTCCTTAACGTCTTTCTCATAGGGAGGGGCCCGAAACTGAACACAGTATTCAAGGTGCAGCCTCACCAGTACCAAGTACTGGAGGACAATCACTCCTCCACTCCTGCTGGTTGCACCATTTATAATACAAGCCAGGATGCTCTTGGCCTTCTTGCCCATCTAAACACACTTCTGACTTTATGTTCAACCAGCTATCAGCTGGCACCTTCAGGTCCTTTTCCAATAGGCAGCTTTGCAGCTATTTGTCCTCAAGCCTGTGGCATTGCATGGGGTTGTTGTGACTTCAGTCGAGGACCTGACACGACCTTTTTGAACCTTTAGAGCTGGACTCATTCATCCAGCCTGGTCTGATCCCTCAGTTGAGCCTTCCCACCCTCCAGCAGGTCAACACTCCCTCCCAGTTTGGTGTCATCTGCAAACTTGCTCAGGGTGCACTTGATTCCCTCATTCAGATTATTGATAAAAGATGGTAAACAAGACTGACCCCAACAGAGAGCCCTGGGAAATATCATTTGTGACCAGACTCCAGCTGGATTTATCTCTGTTAACCACAACCCTCTGCTTGCCCATCCAGGATTTGTTTTTACCCAGTGGCGAGTACACTTTTCTAAGCCATGTTTGTTAAAGGAAGGAATTAGATCTTGGAGCTGCTATCCTACAAATTCAGTTTGTACTTTGTCACATCTGGACACTTTCAAAATCCTTATGTAATAATTAGTATTGTTTAGTTTGATTATAGCATGCATCTGCTCCTGAAAATTATGATGCTTCAGTTTTACTTTACCGTTTACTTTCATTACAATGACAACCCTTTGCCAGTAATGAGATTATTGGTTACTTCAAGACCTGAAACTGAGCAGTAGTCACCTGCCTTCAGCAGCATCTGTATGCACCTACCATCTGTTCTTCTCATGTGGTCAAGAAAAATTATCTATAAAAATATCTTCCTTTCACTTTGTGAATGGCTTATAAAATTTCTTAATGTTTTCTAAGTTAACTAGGAATTTTCTTGTGTTTAGAGTTAACAAGACATAATATATCGTCTCTTAAAATATATATATATCTCAGGTAAAATTATTTTTCATTACTGCTTTAGAATTTTATGGTTTCTATAGGAAAAATTTGTTGTAAAAGTTAGATGGCAATAAACTGAAGCCTTCTATAAGTTTAACATTTACTCCAGTATCAGTAAAATTTAGTAATTTTTTCATCATAACAACCTGTTGCAAGGTATATAAGATCACATTTAAACTATTCATGCATTAAGTAGACCTATTTTTTCTACCTTTAGGTAGTAAAGAATAAATTAAGGGTAGTTTAACTGTGCATCTCATATTGTTGCAAAAATCATATATGCTGGGAGAATTTTTATTAATTCTGGAACACAGCTAATAGCCAATCTTGACATTTATATGGTAGAAAGGAATAACCCATAATTTCCACCTTTAAAATTTATTTCATCCCAGTTTTTAAATGTCTCTAAAATTATTTTTATGGTGTTGAATCCCTTGCTGTTATCACAAAATATGCAAGGCAGAAGATAGTATAACTTCTCTGTGTAATCTGAGTTCTTTTCTGTCACTGTGACCTAATAAGAAGTGAGGTTAGTGATGGAAGAGTTTCTAAGGCAAACCTGTTTGGCGAGTATAAGCGCTTCATACATTCACTGAACTGGTAACATTTTGCATTTTCTGTATTAGTTTGCTTTCAATGGCAAAATTTTCATGTATTTTGTTTTTAATTAAAGGGTATACATATCCTTCAATTAAATAATGCTTTATATTTTAGCCTATTCCTCCTCTTCCCCTCCCCTGACTCTGAATATAGCAGAATCGAAGGAATAGAGAGAGGGAAGAAGATGGCTATGTATAATGAAATGTACATTTTATTATTTGGTACTGGTTTCTAGCTTCACACAAGCATAAAATTGACATTAACCATTCTTAATTAATCTGCAGTTCTTAATCTAAGTGCAAGGTTAATAATAAAGCAAATGATGGAGAAATGGATGTGGCTACATTGACCATTCTGCTTAGTCTTAATATATGGTCAAAGGTTTTTTTTTCCTTACCTCCCTTTTAAAAAATACACAAGTAAATAACTGTAAACACTCAACAATATTTTCATGGGAATGTAAATGTACGTTATTAAAATGTTGCTCCTTTCTAATTCTAGGCAACATTCAACAGAATAAGCGAAGATTGATCTAGTACCCAATGGAAGCTTTATTTCAGGAAATTTAAAAGATGAAAAATGTCCACTTAATACATGCAATGGACTGGATAGTTAAGTAAGTTCTGTTGGTTTCATAAAGCTGAAGCCACACATTCATATCAGCATTAAATGAGAATATATAACTAATGAGTAAAAATGCTATATCCATTAATGGTTCTTAATAAACCATAAAGGGTAGTTAGGAAAAATAATGGTTCTCCAATTTTAGCACAAATAAAGGAAAAGTGTAAAAATTAAAGTAATCCAATAATCTTTTATATAGAAAAATCAATGTTTTGAAAATTTTCCAGGAAGAAATATTAATATTTTGCTGATAAGCTGTAATTTTCTGTTTAATAATTATCTTTTAGGGAGCAGTCACATTTTATTAATATGTCTAATTAACTCACTGTACTGCCATGCTAATGTTGAAGGAAGCGCAATAGCTAAATATTGATAGTATGTGTTTTTAATAACAGAAAAAAGTTAAATAATAATGTGTTCCCCATATCCTGTAGCAGTGATTTAAATGCAAATGTGCAATACAAAAAGGAGTTCTATTCTCCTCCTACATGGAAGCAATGTATGTATTCTGGTAAGACATATTTTTATTCAGGAAGCAATGTATGTATTCTGGTAAGACACATTTTTATTCAGGAACCAGCATGAGAGAAGAGACAAGATGATGAGGAATGTCATAAAGGAGGACTACATAGAACATAAAGTAATAGCATGAAACTTGGGCTGATGGAAATTTTTGCTGAGAAAGAGAACCTGGGATGAATAGTAAAATAAAAGTAAAATGGAAATGTTTGTCAATTAATATTTTCCCATGTCTAGTCAGAAATTGGTTGAGCTTGTGCATGGACCTGTATCAGTTTTGTAGTCAAAAAAAAGCTCACGCTAAAGAGGAGGCTTGGAGTTATGGGGCACTTCAAGGCATATGTGAACAACAGATTAGAACTGTTCTTTACATTGTTTCCAGCAAGCAATATCAATTTCCAGAACAGCCCTTACCTTCTGTAGAGAAAGACCTGACATACAAATTTTACATCCAACCAGATATTTCAAAGCTGCTATCATATTTATAGCTCAATAACCTTATTCTGCTTTGGCATTTCTAATTTATAACAAGGCAGTCATCTAAATAATTCAGAGTGGATGTTTGCGCTTGCAAAATACAGAAAGTTGAAAGGCTGTGAAAGAAAAACCTACAACCTTTTTCCAGTACCTTCAAATTATACTTCCAGAAAGACGAACGGAAAAATATATATCAAATGTCATTTGGACGTATTAAACAGACTCGATGCTACATTGCATATCAATATGAGATTTAACTCCACAGTATTAGTTGTGTCACTTTATAAGGTCATTAACAAAGAGCTTCCTAGTGTGGAAATCTACTATGGAAGCACTTGCATTGGAAGATAAGCAAAAGACAAAAAAATATTGTCTATGCCATTAATCACTTTCTTTCTCACATTGTGTCCGGCTCTCTAGTTTAGAGGAATTCTTTACTTTTTCTTTTGTGTCTCATTTGTTTTCGTTTGCTTTTGTTACCCTCTGATCAGAGGTAGCCAAGAATGTGAAAACTAATATTTCGCTATATGAATTGAAGAAACGATTGAGGGAGGGACTCTCACCCTGAATTTACAATGAGTGTTATAATAAAAAGACTCTTCATAATGTTGCATTTGAGTTTAACAGTTCATAGACACAAGTACTGCCAAAATTAGAGTAAAAAATTAATCTCAGAAGTACAGAAAGTGAAGAAAGCCAAAATTTTACTTTCACACAGAACTGTAACCCAGGACTACGTCCTCTAGAAAAATGGAGGGTGGACAGGGTGGAAATTAACACTACAAACCAAAAAGTTTTATGAATTTATCCCAGGGCTAGAGGAGATACGATTAAATACAACACTTCATATAAATAATACTGATAATCAAATGTAATCTTTTAATAGCAGCCTCAGCCAGGATCATGTTAGACATAGTGTGCTCTTGTATACTCTTTTCAGCCAATCAGTCCCATATCGTTAGTCAAATAATAGTTGTATCTTTGCAAACCTATCTGTAAAGTAGTTTTTATCTGGAATATTTTTCTTAATACCTTTCAATGAGGGGTTACAAATGTTCTTAGAAAGTACTTGTTCCTTGCATAAGTATTATTCTCTGAACTTTCCTATGTCACCTGAACTTTTCCTGTCACCTTGCAGTAGCTCAGTGAGGAGAATCCCCACTGGGACACCACGGATTGTGTTCTTGCTTTGCTTCACTCAGATTAGCAATTTTCTGTTTCAGCTATGAAACTTACAGGCAAATATTGGAGCTCCTTCTTCCATGCATTTCTCCAGTCGTGGTCATGAGATAAGTTTTCCTGTCTCTAAAATCGTATTCAGTGTAAGTCTTCAAGTACAGAAGATGTCTTATGTGGCAAAAAGTAATTGTAGTAGTACTCCAGATATTAAAAGTGCTCTTTTCTAGAACTATTACTCGTATGCTTTAATCACAAAACAGTACAGATTTCTTTTTGAATTATCTCTACTGCAGTGGAGCTACTTGGCAGCAAATTAATTGCATAAAAAACAGACACGTCAATGAAAAGCTGTTCATCAGAAGTTTGACTGTAGTTTATAAATTAACTCGCAGCGTGATTTTTAGAGATAGGCTGAGAAAAAGCAAGAAATATATATTATGGCAGCCTGTAACCCATCTTCAGTGAACAATTAAGTTGTTGTCTCCTTTTTGATGTTGCTCTTTTCTTGCTGCAAGTCTTCTTCAAAGCTTCGGTTACATTTCTTGGTGTTTCAGTTAGCGCTGGCTTTTGTCCTGTGACTTTCCATTATATAAGCTTCAGAGTGACATCCTTTCATGCACTGGAGTTGATCATCAAACACTGAGGACTGAGTAAAAAAAATAACAAAATGACAAAAAATCCCTGTGCACACCTAACGTTTCTTTACTGAGTCTTTTGTTGTGCCTTTTTTTAAATTAAATTTTGATGACTAGGGATGTAGTGTATGCAGTTCTTTAAAATTAATATGAGCTGCAAACGCTCGGAGTAAACAATGATTAAAATGTATGACTCAGAACTACGGCTGCTGGGTTGACTTTTTTGTAATTTACAAATACCAGCTAAACACAAAATTATGTGCTGTACGTAACAGAGCACCATGTAATTACTGTCAGGATGACACCACTCAGCCTGCTGCGTGAGAAGGCTGGGCTTGAGTCGTTCCTTTTTTTATTTACCCTGCTACAATCGTTTTGGTTCTGTATTAAACTGCCTGATTGATGATGTTATTATTGTTGGCATTGCCTTCTTCAAAGCTAAATCATTTGGGGATAGTTGGGATGCTGGCTTCACTTTGTCTCAATATTGTAACACTGAGAACAATGATAAAATCCCAATTATTTTAATTTCTGATGTTATTAAAGTATATTTGTATCAATTCGTAGGAAAATATATTTGTATTTGTTGGATTGTTTAATCTTAAAAGAACATAAGAGAATAGATTGCAGGCTACTTGACTTACTTCCATTATTGCCATCCTCTAGTGATGTCTTATCCTCCTATTTTAAATTTCTTACTTGAGTTTTTAATCTAATGTGAATATTAATGTGACTTATGTGAATAATGATG
Organism: Clamator glandarius; assembly: GCA_033459285.1. Taxonomy (NCBI): domain Eukaryota; kingdom Metazoa; phylum Chordata; class Aves; order Cuculiformes; family Cuculidae; genus Clamator; species Clamator glandarius. The sequence goes on from JAUNZM010001289.1 coordinate 217,230, forward strand.
AGTTCCTGGCAGAAAGATTCAATCTAGAGATGAATCCTTTCAAGGAAGGCCATTGAAGAAAGTCAGATTTTATTTGAGGTTATGTAGAAATAACGAAAATATCTGAAAAACCTCATCATATTCAAGCTTAAAAAAGAAAAATAATGCCAGGAGGTATATATGGATGAACAAGGAACCCTTGGACAAACTTAAATACCCAAAAGAAGCCTAGAGAGGGTGGAAGCAAGGACAGGTAGCCTGGATGGAATATTGAGAAATTTGAGCAGCCAGGGATTATGTTAGGAATGCTAAAGCCCTGATAGAATTAAATCTGACGAAGGATGTCAAGGAAAACAAGCCTAAGTATGCTTCAAAATATTTTTAATTTTAAAAATTATGTATAGTAATGATGCAGTATGCTTCACACCAGCTGTATAAATTCAGACTAACAGAGCTGCCTTGGCCAGATATTTAATGGTAAATGGTGCTTTTCAGTGTCTTAAAGTTGACATATCCTAGTTCTGCCATAAAAGGCAAGAGTACAGAACTGGAAAGCTACTAAAAGAGTTCTTCTAGCTCATTCCTGTCCCTCAGCTCCCCTCCTCTCTTGCTCTCTTCCTTCCCATTGCTCTCTCCCCATTGCTCGTTTTGTCTTTTGTTCCCCGTTCCCTTTCTGTCTCTTTCTCTCTTTTAATTTCCTATCTTTTTAATACTATCAATCATCAACTTTAATATTGTTTGTTTTTTTTTTATTTCAGATATGGCAGTGTCAGGAGAACCAGATTGTAAATCACAGAGTATATAATGTGGCTGAGTTTTCTCTGTTTATTTAAAGCTCACACAGACCACAGAACACTGACGTGGTTTGGAACAGTGCTTTATTTAAACTTATTACACCTTATTGATGTCTTAGAAGTACTGTGTGTCTTGCTTATAAATGCCATGGGATGTGTATTCTACGTTAAACAGAAATGTCCAAGAAAACATTTCAGATTTGATTTCTTTTAATCTAAGATCAATTTTCTTGTGATTTTGACCTGATCATGTAAAAATCATGGTCTGTTAAAAGTAACAAATTTTATGCTATTTAATCCCCAGAACACACAGGAGGCTTCCAAGTGTAAGGCACTGCAAACTTTAACCAATAGAAATTTGAGGAGTATTTTATTTCAGATGCATTAGATGAAGATTTAGTTCTATGAAAATTAATAAGGAAGTTGTGTAAGTGAAACCACTCTTTGAACAAATAATGGTTTTGCCTTTGATATATGAAACTAGACTGGAGGGGGGGGAATGATTTTTAAATAATCTATTAAAAAGTGCAGAAAAATATTTGATTTGCTATGAATAATATAAGTTAGAAATTTTAAAGAGCCTTAAAAAGTTAAGATGGAAGCATTGTTAAAATAGGATCTTCCTTTTTGGAGGAAATAATTTAAACTGTTTATTCATTTTTAGTATTACCAAAGGTATGATTTGGTTTGGTATGAATAATGCCCAAGAATTTCTACTAGAAATTTTCAAAAAAAAGTTAACTATTTTTTTTCTGTATGATATAAGAGTGCTTGAAAGTTAATGGAGTATATGAGTAAAAGCTCTTTCATTCTCACATCCAGAAGTGTTTTTTCAAAGCACCTTAGTAAACTGCATCTTCTAGACTCATATATTTGTTTTCTTGTTTTAAGTGTTCTAGGTCAAAACGTTGAGTTTTATCACTTAAGATAATTAAACAAAAAGGAAAAAAAATGCACATAATAGCATGTATTACTTATGTATAGCTTATATATTTAGATCTCATCCCTTGTAATTCTGCATGAGATCTAAAATTACCTCAGGAGCTAATGAAGGGCAGGACTGCATTGGTATGACAAGTACTGCTTATTTTTACCACAAAAAAGTAAAGTACTGTCTTTATTTCTTGCCTGCAGTATTTTCCGTAGCACTGCTTGCTACTCCTGATTATCATAGATTGTCTGACCAAAATGAGATATTTATTCACTCGTTGGCTTAGAACATTCAGCAGTCTTTTGCTTCTCCAAAATTGGCATTAATATTCCCATTGGCTTTGATAATTAAATTGTACACCTGTTCAAAAAAAAGCACCAGATTGTTAATGATTCTTGGCAATCATACTGTCAGTACTTTTCTAACAACATTTCTCCTCAAATTATCCGGCCGTTTTTGTATTCCTCTAATTGTGACGTGAACCACTCCAGGTCTTCCATGGCAATATACCAGTAAAACCTTAAGTATCTTTATTTTAAATCAGTAACACTGTAGCTGAAGTGGGAAACCTGCTGAAGAGAAGGTCATTCTTATTAAGGGTTTCTTTAATTAGTCAGCTCTTGTTTACTCTTAGTAAGACATAATTTGTTTTGATTATTTCTAAAGATATAACAACTCTACGTATAAATAAGTCACTAGGTTAAGTAATTATGCTAAACTGAAATCCATCATACTATATTCTCTGAGAAAATTAACTTGCTTAGTATATTTAAATTAACTTGCTTAGTATATTTAAAATTGCAGATTATTGAGTAGCTTTCAAATGAATAGCAGAAAGAGGGAATATTGAATATTGATAAACTATCCAATACATAAATGTTATTACTTGCTATCTTTTTTCCTTAATTATGTGTGATCTCACACTATCACTGTTAACAAGTTAGAGCTTTATGAATAACCATTTTTTGCATATTCCTTTACTAGATGCTTCATTACAAGATTTATGAGCTTTGTGTTTCATGTAGGACCTTTATACGAGGGCAAAACTTCATTGCTAAAATTGTTAAAAGAACAAAGTAGAAAAGGGACTAACGCAGTATCTTAAAGCTTTTCCTTAAGCTCATTCTTTGACTTTATCATATTATTATAGTCTGATTCATATATTTCTAGAGGCCAGGAGGGCAGAAGGCCAATGGCATCTTGGCTTGGATCAGAAACGGCGTGGCCAGCAGGTCCAGGGAGGTTCTTCTCCCCCTGTACTCGGCACTGGTGAGACCGCTCCTCGAATCCTGTGTTCAGTTCTGGGCCCCTCACCACAAGAAGGATGTTGAGGCTCTGGAGCGAGTCCAGAGAAGGGCAACTAAGCTGGTGAAGGGGCTGAAGAACAGGCCTGATGAGGAGCAGCTGAGAGAGCTGGGGGTGTTCAGCCTGGAGAAGAGGAGGCTGAGGGGAGACCTCATTGCTCTCTACAACTACCTGAAGGGAGGTTGTGGAGAGGAGGGAGCTGGGCTCTTCTCCCAAGTGACGGGGGACAGGACGAGAGGGAATGGCCTCAAGCTCCACTAGGGGAGATTTAGGCTGGACATTAGGAAAAAAATTGTCACAGAAAGGGTCATTTGGCACTGGCAGAGGCTGCTCAGGGAGGTGGTTGATTCACCTTCCCTGGAGGGGTTTAAGGGACGGGTGGACAAGGTGTTAAGGGACATGGTTTGATGTTTGATAGGAATGATTGGACTCGACGATCCGGTGGGTCTCTTCCAACCTGGTTATTCTATGATCCTGTGATTATGTGATCATTGAGCTATTCCTGAGTAGTACACAAATTAAGGTGTTGTTTTCTGTTGTTCACTTTTTTGAAATCTGAGTTTTAAAACAGTTGTTTTCTTTTTCCCCTTCCCTTCCCTTCCCTTCCCTTCCCTTCCCTTCCCTTCCCTTCCCTTCCCTTCCCTTCCCTTCCCTTCCCTTCCCTTCCCTTCCCTTCCCTTCCCTTCCCTTCCCTTCCCTTCCCTTCCCTTCCCTTCCCTTCCCTTCCCTTCCCTTCCCTTCCCTTCCCTTCCCTTCCCTTCCCTTCCCTTCCCTTCCCTTCCCTTCCCTTCCCTTCCCTTCCCTTCCCTTCCCTTCCCTTCCCTTCCCTTCCCTTCCCTTCCCTTCCCTTCCCTTCCCTTCCCTTCCCTTCCCTTCCCTTCCCTTCCCTTCCCTTCCCTTCCCTTCCCTTCCCTTCCCTTCCCTTCCCTTCCCTTCCCTTCCCTTCCCTTCCCTTCCCTTCCCTTCCCTTCCCTCTCAAATGCTGCAGTCAGGTGAGCGTAGTGTTCAACTGGGCCATCTCCATGATATATTCTAATAGCTTCTGCTCAGGCGGCACATCCACTGTACAGCCAAAGCCAAACTGGTGGAACAGACCATGCGAAACAGCAGCCAGTAACTCTTTCTACAGCCCTCACCCCCTTTTTATATGCTGACTCCTGCTGCCTCGTAGAGCACCAAGGAGCCTTGACCTATTCCAGGGGAAGTCTTGATGCTTTCTTCTTTCATTAAAGCCCGTGATTTTTATCTTTTGCTCTGAACTAATTTTTATTACCTGTCTTGCAGTTCTGTAAGCTACAAATGAATGTGAATGGAGAAAAAAAAAAACAAAACTGTTCAGACCATGTGCATCATTAGACTGTATTTATATATGTCAGCCAAGAAATTTGCAGCATCGCTGGCACGCTGCTTAGACATCCTTCTGTAATGTCCTCAGAGGTCAGTGTTTTTAAAGGAAGGCTTATTATGCGACATGCTGCACTAGCCAAGTGTCTTTCTGTTTCGGAGCTGTGCTTCACTTCACCTGAACTAAAAATCCTTCATAATCTGGAGAAGAGATAGACATTCTGTACAGAGACACAAGCATAGAGCTGCGGGGTGTAGAGTCAGTACAGTTTTATTTTATTTCTGTGTTAGTAGATTAGAAAAGAACCTCCTAGTAACAACTTCCCCGTGGATGTAAGTAAAACTGTACCCATAAATGTTGAAAAGCTCTACTCCAGCAGGATAGGATGTATGAACTTCTTGTTGACAACAGGAGAGGCCAATCTTGATATCCTGAATGGATCAGACTCTGACAAGGCAGACTCCTTTATTTCTTAAATCCCCTAAGGTTGCTTTTATACTGGAAAAAAAAACATTATTTTTGTATTTGCTTACTTAAAAAATATTTATGCTCATAGCAATCATCATACCTGGATATGATAAAGATACTAACAATTAAAACTCTTTGCCTGTCATCTGCCTATAAGTTTGGCAGACCTCTATGGCAGAGCATTACGCTGCCCAGGGTGGCCTGAAGCTACACGTGTGGGTATTTATAACTTTATAAAGCTACTGTAAGGAGGTTGCTGCCTCCAGGAAAATGCACTGTTATGTTGAAATAATTCTTAAGTTTAAATTTCTCACTTATAGTGCATTGGAGTAAAGACTTTATATTAGGCAGATTGATGATTCTCCTGTCAGGCAAAATCAGGTCTTCGGCCTCCCCCATGAAAACATGAATATTTTCATGAAGCCTTTAGAAATCTACTTCTCATATTTTTTGGGGACTTGTTAGAGTTTTGCAGCAAAATGTTTCATAGCATCTTGGAGTACTTGGCATGCATCTGTCCTCACAAGTTAATATAATATTTGCTACAACTGTTCCTTCAAGACACAGAGGACATATGGAAGCTTCAGCGTTTCATGCAGGTTCTAGTCTCTATTTTTAACAATCTTGCTCTGAGTGTTACAGCTCTGAAGAAGAGCAGCAGACCTGGGACAGTCATGCTGTGGGGAGAAGGAACTGGAGGCAGAGGCAGAAATAAGAAGTGAAAAAAAAAAATCAGACAGGAGGAGATGGGACAGAGGTAGCATAAGAGCAGAAAGGTTGATGAAAAGGGAAGATGAGAACAGGGAAACAACCCTCAAACACGCATACGTAGGGCTGCATTGTAAGTAAAATTTGAGTGTACCAAAATGTTAAGGATTTTAATACTGTAAGTTTTATCCTTTGAGATGTTTGATTTTGCAACCACACACACAAAATCTAAAGGTTTTGTAGCAACAGGCAAGAGGACAGCTTAGCTATGTCATGCTTTTCCATAATGCATTTCCTTTTTTCCCTGTGCTGAAGAGATGATATAAACTGTCGTTCTGTATTGTTTCCCTCTAACCAAAATGTCTGCGGAGAGAAATCCTTGCTTTGTCTTTTTGCCAGTAACAGCTTGTCTTCCAAGAGCAAGAGACTTACATTTTCAGAATGACCAATCTGATTAAACTGATCAACATCTCCATCTTTACTGAAAAAAAACCCTCTTTTTGTTATGTAGGATTGAAAGAACTTTTTTATTTGTTTTTGACTGAAACAAAAGTGGTTGAAGGAACTGGGGTTGTTTAGTCTGGAGAAAAGGAGGCTCAAGGGAGACTTTATCACTCTTTACAGCTACCTGAAATGATGTCGCAGTAAGGCAGGTATTAGTTTCTTCTCCCAAGTAACAAGAGACAGGGCAAGAGGAAATGGCCTCAAGTTGCAGCAGGGAAGAAAAAATTCTTCACAGAAAAGATTGTCAAGAATCAGAACAGCCTGCCTAGAGCAGTGATTGAGTCACCATCCCTGGAGGGATTTAAAACATGTGTAAGATGTGGTGCTTAAGGACATGATTTAGTGTTGAACTTGGCAGTGTTAGTTTTATAGTTGGACATGATGATCTTAAAAGTCTTTTCCAATCTAAATAATTTTATGATTCTGTGATTCGATGATGTGTCATTTTTTATTTTATTTTTTTAATGGTCATAGTTATTTATTTTTCGTAGTGGGGGTTGTAATTCAAAGAACTGTGAATCGGTAGGTGGTGGAAAATGAGACAATGGGGATTGATTGATTCTAAACTCACAGCACCATAGCAACTGTCCCTCTAATCTAGAGATCAAAATATTCACATTTTTGACCTACCAAGTTGGCAGCCAGGAATCACAAGGATAGTATTATTTCAATCTGAACATGAGAGGTTATGTATGTTATGTCATAAGAATGTGAGCAAAGCCCATTGAGTGATATATAACAGTCTTGTAAAGACAAGACATTGCATACTTATTCTACTAGATAAAAATCCAAGACTAAGGAGAAACTAAGTATACAGCATCCTGGTGCTATTAAATTCTGAAAAATAAGGAAACACTAACACTAATAATCCTCTATAGCTTTAAATGAGCCTTCCTGAATATTTAAATGCATAATTAAATACATTTTGTTTAGCCTTCATTCTCAAATTGAACATATTTTCTAAATTGACATCAGCAATGAGTTTATTTCAAGACCATGGATGACTTGTTTTCTTTCACAGAGTTTCTGAAGAATTATCTGTCAGATGCAGATGGAGAAATGCATTTCCCTAGGTCCTTAATTCAATTAAGAAATCAGCTAAGGAAATGAAATTATAAGTTTTGCTTCATTTCAGTTCTCTTTTCATTCTTTTTAATTAGAAAGTATGTGACCTAAGTTGCCATTCTTTTCAAATGCTTTCAGCTATAGCTCTTTGAAAATGAGAATTACATTTGTGTAAAATATTTTTGTGTGATACTTGTTTGAAAATTTAAAACAGTAGGCTGATTATGAGCAGGCTTTTTGTAAGATATTGCTGTGCTGTTTGCATGCATACAGTCTCTTAAAAAAAAAAAAAAAGAAATTCCTTACTGCTAATGTTTAGTTTTCTCATGTTTAATACAACCTGTATAGAAGCAAATGTAAGGAGATGGTGGATGCAGTATTTATGAACATTTAAAGAAACATAACAGAACTAGTCTCCATCATCTCTGAGCTGCATAGAACACTCCATAATTGTATTTGCACTCTCTATGAAACTGGAAAACTAAACAATAGTTTTTGATCGATGATCTATTAAAATTGTAGCCCTCCATTTAGTACCTCTTATATCAAATTTTCATCAGTTTCTTTAAAATGTAAAAAGTTACTAAGCTGTTCATGATTTAATGTCAGCACAGAAGCAGCCTTCTATATTAGAAAAAAAAAAGATTTAGTAATACAATAAATTAAGTCCACTTTTTTTCATTGTTAGTGACAATGTAGTATTGCCCACAGCATCACCCATATTACTTCTTACAGAATCATAGAATCATAGAATAACCAGGTTGGAAGAGACCCACTGGATCATCGAGCCCAACCATTCCTATCAAACACTAACCCATGTCCCTCAGCAACTCATCCACCCGTCCCTTAAACCCCTCCAGGGAAGGTGACTCAACCACCTCCCTGGGCAGCCTCTGCCAGTGCCCAGTGACCCTTTCTGTGAAAAATTTTTTCCTAATCTCCCCTGGCGGAGCTTGAGGCCATTCCCTCTCGTCCTGTCCCCTGTCACTTGGGAGAAGAGCCCAGCTCCCTCCTCTCCTCAACCTCCCTTCAGGTAGTTGTAGAGAGCAATGAGGTCTCCCCTCAGCCTCCTCTTCTCCAGGCTAAACACCCCCAGCTCTCTCAACCGCTCCTTTTGTTCTCCAGCCCCTTCACCAGCTTCGTTGCTCTTCTCTGGACTCGCTCCAGAGCCTCAACATCCTTCTTGTGGTGAGGGGCCCAGAACTGAACACAGAATTCGAGGTGCGGTCTCACCAGTGCCGAGTACAGAGGGAGAAGAACCTCCCTGGACCTGCTGGCCACGCTGTTTCTGATCCAAGCCAAGATGCCTTTGGCCTTCTTGGCCACCTGGGCCCCTGCTGGCTCATGTTCAGTCGCTGTCAACCAACACCCCCAGGTCCTTCTCCTCCAGGCAGTTTCCAGCCAGGCTTCTCCTAGTCTGTAGCTGCTTAGGGTTGTTGTGCCCCAAGTGCAGGACCCGGCATTTGGCCTTGTTAAACCTCCTGCCGTTGGTCTCAGCCCATGGATCCAGCCTGTTCAGGTCCCTTTGGAGCCTCCCAACCCTCCAGCAGATCCACACTCCCACCCAGCTTGGTGTCATCTGCAAACTTGCTAAGGGAGCACTCGATGCCTTCATCCAGGTTGTTGATAAAGACATTAAACAGGACTGGACCCAGGACTGAGCCCTGGGGAACCCCACTTGTCACTGGCCTCCAGCTGGATTTAACTCCATTTCCCATCACTCTCTGGACCCTCCATCCAGCCAGTTTTTCACCCAGGAGAGTGTGCGCCCGTCCAGGCCAGAGGTGACAGTTTCTGTAGCAGAATGCTGGGAGAAACTGTATCAAAGGCTTCACTGAGGTCCAGGAAGATCCATTCACAGCCTTTCCCTCGTCCAGCAGCCGAGTCACTTGGTCATAGAAGGCGATCAGATTAGTCTGGCAAGACCTGCCTTTCGTGAACCCGTGTTGACTGGGCCTGATCACCCGGTTCTCTTGCAAGTGCTTCTTGATCACTCAAGATCACTCGCTCCATGACTTTCCCTGGCTCTGAGGTCAGACTGACAGGCCTGGAGTTCCCTGGATCCTCCCTGCGACCCTTCTTGTCCATGGGCACAACATCAGCCTCCAGTCCAGTGGAACCTCCCCAGTCTTCCAGGACTGTTGGAAGATGATGGAAAGGGGTTTGGCCAGCACATCCTCCAGCTCCTTCAATACCCTCAGGTGTATTATCTTCTTTTGTATTTGGTATCTTAACTAAATATCCACCCCAGTAAACACAGGCATCTAGACATCATTCTTCAAGTGATCAAGAAGGAAACACCTGACACATGATTCCATGAACACATCCATTCTTTCTGTTTGACTTTATTATTTAGAAGTTATTAGGTCACTAGTGGAGCAAGTATTGGGTAAGATTGCTAATGTTTTTCAAGGTGACAAACAATTAGTTCCAATATGTGACTTTTTTTTTCCTTAGCCTTCTTATTGATTGTAATAACCTATTTTTTCAATGGGATTGAATGAATTCTATTATTATTATATAAAGCAGAGATTGCGAGTGTATTCTGAAAGCTAACTTGAAGTGGTGGATAATTCTTTTAAATATAGGATTCAAAAACTGGTAGAGTATCGCAAGATTGTTCTTAAAATGAGTCATTGATCTTTCCTGAAATTATTCTGTCAATAAACACAAACATCATTTGTAAAATGATTAATAGAATGAGTAGGTTGCATAGCAGTTATAAAAGAAATATATGTCCGTTTACAAATAATTTCAAATTTCCACTTTTCTGAATGCACCTAAGTAAGTGGATACCCTCATACTGAACATTATAAATGTGTATCATGGCCCAGACCAGCTAATTGTCTTCAGTAAGAGTTTAACATTTTCTCTGGTCAGATGTATATTTTCTGGTTCTTAAAGATTCTCCAACAGATAATTTGTCATGAGAGTTTCTGTGTCGGTAGCTCTCTTCTTTATTCCTGACAGCTTTAATTAAATCTTTTAAATGTGCTTATCAATTCTCAGCACATATTTCAGTTATATTTTATTCTAGAGACCAGAAGAGTCACTTTCTTTTAGTTTTCAGATAGCGATGTAAAGTATTTTTCTGAGATTGCTTCTTTCAACGGTATTTCCAAAAAGTTAAAGCTTACACTGCATACTTTTTTTAGGGTAACGCATTTGTCATCCATCAGCTCCATCCTTGAAAGTCTCCTGCTGTGATTTGTATTTACTGCCACTTGCAAAAAAATATTAGTGTATGTTACTCATTTTTCTTGAAAGAAATTTCTGGGATGCTTTTAAATAGTTTATTTTGTCTGCTTGCCCATACTGCAGGCGTGTTTAAAGATATAGTAATAAATGAAAAATGTGGAAGATCTCTGAAGGATCATTGCAGATTTGTAGTGACTCTTTACACAAACATTAATCAGTTTTTGATGATATGTTATTTCATTTAAGAGCCAGTAATTAAATATAGGTTTATATTTTTTATTGTGTCGTAGTTTTCAATAGACAAACTGGAATTATTCAGAAGCAAAAACTTTTGTGTTTGAGAGCTAAAAATTAGTACTTCTACCCAGAATGAGCTCCCAGAAAGCTTGTCACTTTTTTGGAAAGTACATAAATTCAGAATAATAAAGAAATTAATTGATATTGTTGCAACAAAGAGACAATCAAAAAAGTAGGAATGGAAAAAACAGTGTGAAAGAGGTACACTAATTAGAAAATGATGTATGGCCAGCTGCTGGGATTTATAAGCAATAATGTACTTGCAGAAGGTCCTGGAAACCAGTCATTTGTATGATTAATTATTTTCGTAAGTACCTAGAAATCTACTTCTATATTCTAGTGGCATCTAGAATGGAGGAAGTTTGGTTCTGTAAGATATGGAAAATGATTTATTTTCTGATGGGACAATGGGAAACTGTAGAGCTACAGAAGTAACATTGCAAAATATGACTCAATTGAGCTATATTTTGCAAAACTGGAGCCTATCTAGCAAAGCAAGAGAGACATTATCAAAGATGTACAGGTTTTTTGGAGTCCAGAACTATTATGATGGATCTTAACTGTTAAGTGAGAAATATGGAGATATTATTTTGAGATTTTGTTAGGTCAGATTTAATCTGAAATAGTAAATAAAATATAATTCTACAAATGACTTAAATTCATCAAAAATAACAAGAAAGTTAGTATCAACTGCAATGCAATAGAGTGGTGAAGATAGACGGATGTCTTCTGAAGAAGAAATTAACTCTGTCTCATTCTTGAAGTCATAATAGATGCAAAATACCACTGGCTTTTACTGCACAGAGAGAAGTCACATTCTGAAATAAAAAACACTGAAGTTCATGCTCCCTTTTTCTGCATTTGAGACATAGTTACTAATTTCCTGTGGAATAGAAATCCATGCTTATAAGTTGGAAAGTTTTTCCCTGGTCGGTAATGTTATATGGCTTAAATATAGTTGGAGAAAGAAGCTGAAGCTGAAGCAAAAAGTCCTCCCAGTCCTAGAAGAACATATTCCACATTTATAATCCTTTGGATGCAACCTTAAGTATGGATCTGACAAAAAATCTTAATTTCAGATTTTATTCTGTATGCTCATTAAGTCTTAATGAATATAACAGAAAAACACCACACAAAGTTCAAGCTGAACAGCCTACTACAAGATATCTCAAGATTTAATTGTGTTCTGTTAAAGTTATACTTGCTTGCATCAAACCTGCCTTTTGCTGGTTTCATGTGATCCTCCTTCTGTGCTGTTAGAGTGATACTGTTCCAAGTGAGAGTAGTTGTCAAACTGAAAGACTGTAAAGTAGAATTCAAGCTAAGACTATTCATATTATTTGTATATTTTTTCTAAATTTCTAGGTTGCAAGGAGGGAAGACAGAGAAACTTCTTAATTTTTACTAATACTAAAAAAATTATTTCATGGAAATGATTTATGGATGCCCTGAATCCATGGTAGTTTCATGAAAACAAATCAATGAATGCTAAATATACATCAGTGTGGAGCTTCTGTGACAATTTTATGGGGAAAAATATTTCTCATATCAGATTTAGGAGTAATTAAATGCTGTGTCTCCTTATTTAGAGGCAGACTAACTTATCACATACATGTATGTGTAACAACTAGCTGTCTGTATTTTCATGTATCATTATATTAGCCTCAATATTCAATCTAATATAACTTGCAGGAGATGAGCTGGGTACTTTTTCAAAATGACATGGCCATCCATCACTAGAATCTGACAGCATTTCTAATACTCTTCTTGAATCAGTTTATGAAGTTAATGGAATTATATTCGTGCAAAATTGATCAAATCGAGCAACGGCAATGCAACATATGACTAGAGAACCTTATGATGAAAATAGTAGCATTTTCAGTTTAATTGTTTGTTTTTCTTAAATTTAGCAAGGACAATGCATGCACCTCTGACTTCTACGTATTCTATTTATTTACTTTCTAATGATCTGTAGATTCTGTATCTTCTATGAAATCCTGTAAAAGTTCCTAACATCTAAGAACATCTGCCATGAAGACAAATTTCTCTACCTGCTTTTCTTTATTTCTGATCCCAGCACAATCATGCTCACTCTAAATCACTTGCTGTGATTCATAATTTTCAGCAAATAAAGAGAATATATTGAGTCGCTTATGCCTTGTTTAACAACACAACAAAAAGCTCGATTCTGTTTCTAGTCACAGAAGAGCTTCATAACATGTCAGTCCAATATTCTATTAATTTTTGGTGCTGTAAATAGACAGATAAACATCTGTTTTATTGCAACAATATTCTTCAAAAGTAGAGGGTTTCAGGCATCTAAAGTGTATTGTGACAGATTCAGTCTTTGGAATTCTTAAAAGTTTTAGAGGTATGAGAAAACAAGGAATTGCAAACAATAGCTGGAAAAAGAATCTCAACAGTAGTAAAACTAATTTATCTAGGCAAAAAATAAGAAAAAACACAAGCTTTCTGTATTGATACGGAAAGAATGTTCAACATATAAGACCTTTTCTTTTACTGAAAGCTATAAAATTGCAGAGAAAGTGAAATTAACCTCAAGTACATATAATTTGAACTGCTGATATTCCATCTTAATAAATATATGCCTTTTTTTTTTTTCCTTTTGAACATAAATATGCAATGAAACCACAGCTGCAGATGCTCAACTTCTAAATGAGTCAAATGGATGGATGGGTTGCTCTCAGGGAAAGAGTCTTGTAGACTTGCATTTGAAGAGAGGAGAGAGGGGTATAAATGAGATTTACAGAACAGTGAGGGCAGTGGATAAGCCCAGCATGGCACAGTTGTTAACCAAATATGAGAACTAGGTAGCACTGAAGACAGGAGGAGAGCATAAATGACAGAGGCAGTAAAAAGGCACAGCAGTTTTTAGAGCCTTTTGTGCAGAAAGGGACAGAAGGTGGAAATGGGAGTTCACGGACCAGTCAGCCTCACCTTGATCCCTGGGAATGCAATGGGACAGCTAATCCTGGGAACATTTCCAAGAATGTCGAGGACAAGAAGATGACTCTAAGCATGGATTGATAAAGGGGAAATTATGCCTGGTCAACCAGATAGCTTTCTACTATGAAATGTCTAGATTTGTGGATGACAGGAGAGCACTGAATGTTATTTATCTTGATATTAGCAATACTTCCAGTGCTGTTTACTATAACATAACCATATTCCAATGCAGTACAAATTAAATAAATGAAGAGTGAGGTGGACTGAAAATTATCTGAACTACCAGGCTAAAATATTTGTGGTCAATCAAATCGAGTCCAACTGGAAGGCAGTTACTGATAGTGTACCTCAGCGGTCAATACTGGGATGAGTACTGTTTAACTTCATTAATCATCTGGAGAATGGAACAGAGTGCACCCTCAGCAAGTTTTCAGATGATGCAAAACAGAAGAGTCATTAAAAAAACAAGCAGCTGTGGATTCATTCAGAGAGAACATAAGAAGATGGAGAAATGGGCAAACAGTAGCCTCATAAAGTTCAAAGAGAAATGCCAAATCTTGCACTTGTGTAGTAGCGATCCCTTCAGTTAAGGAGGACTTGAGGGCAACTGGCCAGAAAGCAGCTTTGCTAAAAGTGAATTGGGGGTCCTTTTGGACAACAAGCTGACTCTGAGTCAGCAGTGAAGGCCAATACCACTAGGATGAGCTTGGACAGCAGGTTGAGGGAGATGATCCTTTCCTTCTACTCAGCACTGCACTTGTGAGAACACATCAGGAGTTCTAGATTCAGTTCCAGACATCTAATATAGGAAAGATGTGGACATGCTGGAGGGAGTCTACAAAGGGTCACCGAAATGATTGAGGACTTCATTGCTGTAAATCTGCCCTAATAGATTTCTTCAAGCAGAGCCTATTCGCTCGTTCCAAAAGGGATTACCTGAAATGCAGGGCAACAGGTCAATAAAAGCATCCTGAAAGCACTAAACAGGTATGTCTCCCCAAACATTCCTGGTACAATGGTTCTGGACGATAGAGAAGTATCAGAAAAACAGAGAGTAGAAATATAACTAGCTCATCTCCTGGCACTGTCACAGGCAGAGGCATTAAAATTAGACTTTTCAAAGGAGTTTGCAGATAGGAAGTCAGCTTGTCTTAACTGTACTGAGAATTAGGGGCATTATAAATGTAATTGAGATGTGGAAAAATTCAGGTATCTTTTCTTCTCAAAAAATTCAGACAATACATTGGTTTTTTTCCCATATGAAACCAAAAGTATGAATGGTAACTGGCAAATATGAGTTTGTTATTCTAGCATATTGATACATAAAACATTATTGCAAATAATGGATAAGGTAAAAAGGAACAGTGCTCTGTATCTTATCTAAGTGTATTGTACCTCGTGTCTCTAACTGCCTTACTCTTTAACTGCCTTTGTCTTTGTCTGCTTTACTGCTATTCAGGGATTAGTGGGTTCCCCCTGCTGTTTGCGTACTTAAGATAATTTTACTGGTCCTGAGAGCACTTGTAACATTTTATCAGACATCCTAAGATAATGAAACCTTCACATCACCAGATTGCTATCAGCATTTGTTGCTTTTCACTTCAGCTCCCACCTGATTTCAGCAGTCAAAACATTAGCAACCACAGAGCTAGAGATTGGTGCTTTGTGATATTTGAAAGCCAGGGTTCAAACTTCCAGTTAGATAATTTTCTAGCTGCATGCTATCTTTAACGGGTTGTGAGATAGCAGCTAATATCATGTCAGAATTTGAAGCTGGGAGGAATGGAAAGGAGTAGAATAAGTAACTGTAATGCGCACATCCATAGCCTGCCTCTCAGCCTTACAAGCTTTAAAAGAAATGCTTTCACTGTTGCGCATCTTGTAATCACAGCACTGCAGCGATGCATGGTGTTCACAGAATCACAGAATAACCAGGTTGGAAGAGACCCACCGGATCGTCGAGTCCAACCATTCCCACCAATCCCTAAATCATGCTCCTAAGCACCTCATCCACCCTCCTTAAACACCTCCAGGGACGGTGACTCAACCACCTCCCTTGGCAGACCCTTCCAATGCCTAAACACCCTCTCCATGAAGAACTTTCTCCTAATCTCAAGCCTAAATCTCCCCTGGCGGAGCTTGAGGCCATTCCCTCTCATCCTGTCCCCTGTCACTTGGGAGAAGAGGTTCGTCTCTACTTCAGTCAGTTCAAGAGATATTAGACTTTAATACTATCAATAATGAAGAGAGTTGGGGTCAACGATTCAAGGCAGAACTTGGTGTATGGCAGAACTCTGCAGTGCTTCCCAGAACTCTTATATAATTTTCATTTATTAACTCTAACAGGAAGCATAATATTGTCTGATATTATTTTGTTTGTTTTGAGTGTACATGGCTTTTTCCTTACGGAAGAGAACTCCATTTTCAGTTTAAACATTACTGTAGTGTTTTCCGTGGGAATAAAAACCCAGTACATAACAAAGAACCTACTGAATGCCTTTCACACCTAGAATAAGAGAAAAGTAATGAAGATGCATGTTGAGCAACTGTTAAAAGTTAAGAATTCTGAAAGGACAAATGGAACTAAATTGAAGCTGGCAACCATGTAATTACTGGGAAGGGCAATGATCATGCTTTTTATTGGACTGGAGATGATGTAGGTGAAAATGTTACTATAAAAAGTGAATCTTAATATATAAAAAAGGACTAAGAAAAAAGCTTGTGCCAACTTTACTTTCTTATCCCTTTTTCAGCTGCATAAAAAAAACCTTCCATGCGAATCACTCTTCTTAAAACAGAAAGGAGTGAATATGTTATTGAAATCTTCTTTCTTTAGGACTTGGGAACTCTGCCTGTATTCAGAAATAAGAAGGAATTTTTTAAAGAAATATTGAAGTTCATTACACAAATAATTCTTACACAATCCACTAACAAGTCTGAAAATAGCCACTTATAGTATCCACTTTCCCAGATAGAATTTTGATGGTTTAACAGTAAGTAATTTAGCTAAAAGTTCATGGGTTGGGTTTGGGTAGTTTTTTCTATTTTAACGTGACCATATAGGAAAAAAAATGTTGATTGTACTGTGTTGGTCACTTTTCAGTATTTCTCACATCCCTTTTTCAATTTTTACTTTTAAATTTATTTATTTTTTGACTATTTGCAATATGAATGTCAAACACTATGGTCTGCAAAGCATAATGGCAATACCACTTTGTATTACAGGCTTCATGTATGCTTAGCAACAGCAAAAGAGCTGAAGTGTTTCATACTTGAATATAAGGGCATTTGTTGTTCCCTTATTTTAATGTGCAAGAAATTACAGATTTATTGGCACAATTGCAGGAGACTGATCTATAACAATAGATATGGAAAAAATAAAAAGAATATTCAATCAAGATTTGAAAAGCTTACCTTTTCTGGATTCTTTTCCTGCAACAACAGATGATATGGATGTTCTGGTTCATTCCAGTTGGTTCAGAGTCTCTCAAAAATGAAAGCTGGAAAAGCCATTTCTCTAAAAGGAGAAATTATTTATTTGTTGTTTTCATTTTGTTGGGGAGATTGGGTAGATTTTTCATAGAGTCAAAAGGAAATACTTTCTTCAGACAAGTGATTTTATACTAGAGTTGAAGAAACAAGTCATTATGCAAAGTAAACCAAGCTGAAATGTATAATTATCTGAGAAATAAGGAAAAACAATTTGATAAAAAAACAGACCTTTTTTAAGGTCAACTTCATTCTTATTACATGCTAGAACACTGAAACTGTTATATTGTAAACAGATATTCTTTTTTTGGAAAACCTCACTGTGAACAAGACTTCAGCTTATGAATGGGCGTTTGGAGGAGTCCTTCTCTATTTAGTAGCTGTTGCGTGACGTTCATTTTCATTCATTCCTAAAGTGCTTGCTGGGTGGCTTACTCAAAGTATTTAGTCTCCAGAAATAATAATAATAACAGGTTCTTATCTGTACAACTACAGTGATGCAGTTGCAAAATGTTCTTCCTAGGCTGCAGCAACAAAAGATTGCTTAAAGTTGTAATTTTATCATATTTGATCCTACGGAAAATACTAAATGTCATTGTTTAGTAAATTTCAGCAGTAGTTGTTGTAGCACCCTGACCAGAAATGTACCAGGGAAACTCATTCTGGGAGGAATTTTGAAGTTAAAAGGGAGTATATTTATATGGCAAAGCACAAACCTTCTAGCAAAAACCAAAAGGCAGAGTTTTGCTTGAATTCCAAGGAAGCAAAAATAATTGAATGAGAATTACAGGAAAACATAACTTGGTGTCTTGTGACTCTCAAAGGAAACACAACATTTACAGAAAACGTCATACTTTGAGAGTTTATATAACATTTTTAAAGACTGGAATTGCATAGTAGATGAGTTTCCACTGGGTCTAAGCAATTTCTGCCTTGTAAAGATATGAAGCCTTATTCAATATCCATATTTTCTTTCATGGTCTGTAACAGTCCCCTAATGCTACATGGCAAATGTGTTTTAATTAAATCAGAAGCTAACACAATTCTGTGTTACTACAATTTAGGTAGGAACCTTTAATTCCACTCAGAATATTAATTATTTTAGGCATTAATAAATGCCTAAAACTGAGGCATAGTTTATACCAGTGAAGATACAAACTCAGGCTTGTAATTATTTCCTTTTTTTTTTTCGTAATATAGATATCTTCCTTCTCCATCCATGCCTGGAAATAAAATATGCATGTTTTTTCGAATAGTGCTGCGTATCATCACTCTCAGGGATGAGACAGTATATGGCAACTATTATTTATTATTATTAAGTGAACTCTCACCCTTTATTTTTTTTAAATTAAATATTAAAGATACTAGTTATTTAGTCTAATCAGTTATTTGGTTAAACATTTCTGAGGCAAGCATTTAACAAGTTGAAGGGGTATTTTTACTCTAATTTCATTATCTATATGGACCTCATAAAACAGTATATGAATCTTTTAGAAAGGCAGATCAGATAATTAACAATATTCCTTTGAGAAGAGAACTTTTTTTTCCCATAAGGAGTTCTGAAATCAAATAGGAACCTCAGTAATATTGAGCAAGCATGGGAAAGTTCAACTCCTCTAGGAAGCATGCGGAATCTGTAAATACCAAAGAGAGAAATGACGTGTCTCACAATCAGCATCTTTCTGTGGAAAATCCTGAGATTTCTTAATCTTCTTTAGTTTTTTGAGAATAAATACCCATGAAGGAGAAGACTCTCTCAGACATCCTGGCTTCCCCTCTCTTTTCCAAATATACAAGGGGGCATTTATCAGTATATAGACCCACACAGAATCACACAGAATCACAGAATGACCAGGTTGGAAGAGACCCACCGGATTGTCGAGTCCAACCATTCCCACCAATCCCTAAATCGTGCTCCTAAGCACCTCATCCACCCTCACCTTAAACACCTCCAGGGACGGTGACTCAACCACCTCCCTGGGCAGACCGTTCCAATGCCTAACCACCCTCTCTGTGAAGAATTTCTTCCTAATCTCAAGCCTAAATCTCCCCTGGTGGAGCTTGAGGGCATTCCCTCTCGTCCTGTCCCCTGTCACTTGGGAGAAGAGGCCAGCTCCCTCCTCTCCACAACCTCCCTTCAGGTAGTTGGAGAGAGTAATAAGGTCTCCCCTCAGCCTCCTCTTCTCCAGGCTAAACACCCCCAGCTCTCTTAGCTGCTCCTCGTAAGATTTGTTCTCCAGCCCCTTCACCAGCTTCGTTGCTCTTCTCTGGACTCGCTCCAGAGCCTCAGCATCCTTCTTGTGGTGAGGGGCCCAGAACTGAACACCTTATATTTCTTGTTATATTTCTTGACCCCTTATATTTCTTGTTGTATATTCTTTCACGCTTTTACATCAGTCCCTTACTATTTTGCCTCTAATCTATGCTCTTGAGATATACCCATATCTACCCTCGTGGAGTCTTCGTTGAGCAAAACAAATAGAAACCTCAATATGAATCTGTAGCATGATTATGGCAAATTGTGAGAAGATAATTTAAGTACCATATATAGCTACCTTAGAAAAATTACATCTAGCTCTTCCATTTAATTAAGGTATGGAAAAAAAAATCTACCTTATGTTCATACTTATTGTGCACTCACACTAAAAAAAAAGATTGATTTTAAGCAGTAACAAAGAATTTTAAAATATTCCACAGAGAAATACGCAAAGTATATTAACTGAGCTTTAAATTAGTGATGCTAAACAACAAAAGCAAGGAAGCGCACAGTGGAGCAGGAAATGTACCATATGTTATAGTATACCTGGGCACAATGGGGACACTGTCTTAATAGCTTTCTTAATGTTCTTCTTGTACTAGGTATCGATGGACATATGGCACGCTGCCTTTTTATGTGCCTGTGCATTTTCATGATTTTGTTAGCTCACTTTGATAGTATTTTCTCTTTGTCTGCTGCTAGGAAGAGATCTTTAAAATGTTTTACTTGTTTATCTGAAGGTTTATCCACACCTTTTATTTTGTTTATTCATTTGTACACTCTCCCCCCTTTTTTTTGTTTCTTTTCTTGAAATTCAGTTTCAAAATATGTCAGTTGCTGGTTTTAGAGATTTTTGTAGTTTGTGTTTTCATAGATTTGCAACAGGAATAGAAAAGGGAAAAACATAAGCGATATTGCACTAATATACACAAGCAAGTATTTTTAATAACAAGGAATGGCTACTACAAGTTGTCTAGAATTTTTAATAAGGCAAAGTTAGTACTGGAAATCTCTAAATAAGTAATTAAAAAGGAAACAACTGTCTGTTTAAAAATAATTCCGGTGAAATTTGGTAATGACAGCTAAGCTTTGGATCAGCCTAGTCTATTGTATCGAGTAGGGTGAGAAATTTGCCAGTTTATTCATTCTTACTGATGTCGGGCTTGGCAACCAGTCTCTATCTGGAGCAATTAGCAGGCATGTTCATCAGTAGACAGGAGCATCATGCAGTCTGTGATGCTTTAAGCAATCGCATTGCTATGTTAGCTCAAAGGCTTCAACACTTTGTTAGCTTACGTACCCCAGAGTGAATTTGTTGTGTGAAACTGCTTTTTAATAAGAATATATTGGACTAACTTTTTTTCTATATAATAAATTAGACTAGATATTTATGCTTAATGGCATGAATGACCCATTCACACTGCCAGGAATTGGGTTAAAGATATGAAGAAGCAACCGGGGACCACTTTGTTCCACAGCTTGCTAAAAACTCTCAGGTTCGTTGACTTATTTTTCAAACACTGTTCCCAAGACTAATAGGTTCCGAGAGCCAGTGCAAGATATATAACAGACAAGAAACTCAGGAGATGCACTGGACTTTAAATGCATCTTGAACAGCAATAGTTCAGAGCTCAAAACTGTCAATTAATGAATAATGGCTCCTGGTCATCAAAAGTGAAGCAAGCAAGTATAGCCTGCTTCCCCAAATAATTGCTCTGAAACCTCATACTTTTTTTCTTGTTTATTAAGGAATCAGGTGGAAAAGCATCTAATGTGTACTATGAAGTTCATAACACTGAAAGATTGTCTCATTTAAATTCCACTGCCTCCTAACAAAATAATTTTCTTAGAAAAAAACTTGATCTGTGGTTGTTCTAAACTTAAATTGACTTTCCTGATTAGTGCTGTGCTCACACTTTCTTAAAAATTTTGTTTCAGAGTAAAGAGACAGAAGAAAGCAAATGTAGGATTTTGGACCAGACAAAGTTCCGTGTATGTTGCTGGAGATTCTACCAAGACAGTGAGTGAAGATGCGGGAGATCATGAAGTAGCCCTTCAGCAAGGCTTACGGTGAAGAGGAGGCACAAAGAACTTAACGCTCTTCATAAAGACTTAGAGTATAACCATATGCGTTGTTTCTGCATATTTTGGAATTTTGACAAGAACCAAGGAAAATGTGCTAGAGTCAGTGTGTACCAGCTTAGAATTTTTGCTGGCAGGTGTCTATCCTCCCTTTACATTTGTCTTAATTGCTCTGCTCTAAAGCATGGCCCATACTTTACCTCTGGGAAAAAAAATACTTCAGAATGTAAATGTCATAGGAGACACATTCACTTTCAGTCCAGGGATCACAATTAGTCTGAACCAGAAGTCTATTGTCTGTTTCTTGCTTTGTTTCTGTCTTTTTTTTTTTTTAAACAGCAAATAACTCTATTTCTCAGTTTCCGCTGTTCTATCAGGGTGACATGCATGTGACACCTCTCTTTCATAAAAAAAAACCCAAAACATAATATTTAGAGGAGATACATTCTTTTACTTAAAATACCTAGATGTTATCACTTATACATTTATATTTAAAAAGTACTGCTTCTTTTCGTGTTTCTTATAGTGAAAACATAATGGGAACACATAGAAATTATGCATCTCAAGTTTATCATAATGTATATATCACAATTCTATTTAAATATGAGTTTATTAGTTCTCCAAGTGAACATTGTTTGTCACGTTTATTTCACACCTAGTATCTCTGTAAACTGCAAAGAATTCTAGTTGTTTCTAAATCCATCAATGCTTCTCCTGCCCAATATTCTGTATTCTCCTCCTAAGCGTACTGCAGGGATTGTGTGCTCTCCTCTTCATTTCTCTAGTACTTTACCTAAGACAGTCCATAAAATAAGCAATGATTTCCACAATTGGCAACTGGGTTGTGGAAGGCTTTGTGAAGGGGTGTGGGGCGTATAGTCAAACTTTGCTTACGTTCAAGTACAGGTTGCTTGGGTTCAGGAATGGCAAACGTTAAAAATTATT
This sequence comes from Clamator glandarius, assembly GCA_033459285.1. Taxonomy (NCBI): domain Eukaryota; kingdom Metazoa; phylum Chordata; class Aves; order Cuculiformes; family Cuculidae; genus Clamator; species Clamator glandarius. Next base: position 239,564 of record JAUNZM010001289.1, read on the forward strand.
AGTTACACAGGAATATTTTTTTTTTCCCAGGAATTCTCTGAGCTGCAAATGATTAGTGGCTGGGATCAGCCTGTGGGTTCTGCCTGTTTTTATGGCCCTTCCTGAGCACCAGCTTTTGGCCACTGATGGCAACAGGATACTCAAATCTGTTTATTATTTGCCTTCTTAGATTCTTAACTTTCTTTCTTGTTTACAAATGCTGACCTAATGCCACCCAGTACCTCTCCGGATACACGATAGGGAGATGCAGACTTTCCCTGTTGCCAGTAGCTCACACAATTTTGACAACAAAGTACGGCAATACAGTGAGATAATTCATTTTTAAATGAAGTTTAGACATTTAAAACTTACACCAAGTGACAATAAAATAAGATTAATAATAGCTACTTCCGCCTTTCTTAGCTTATTGGTTCAAGGCTTTATATTAAGCAAAAGAACTCTGGCCTTGTTTCATGTGAAATGACACACTGGCTTTCCCTAAGATTCCATCTGCTTTTCCAATGCCAGCGTCTTCACGACCCCGCAGTGTGCAACAGAGCTATATTGAAAATGTCTGTGTGCAAACCAGAAATCGAAGATGCAAAATTATTGATTATTGATAATTATTGTAACATTTCACTGAAGCATTTGAAAATACAGGGATGCCACACAACAGCTTACCAATAAAAGCTTCTATGTTTAAATAGGCTTAGATACAAGCCCTTTTTTTGCTCTGAAAAGCCATTGGAAATATAAGTCTTATAGCTATAAAGTTTCTGGAACTCAGCAAAATCTCTTTAAGTTCCAGGGTCTCTTTTCAGCTCACAGGGATATCTGTGGCTAAAAATCAAGTAGAATAATTTTATGAGTTACTGGGGGAATTAGGATTCTTTTGCTCCCCCTCTGTATCTCCAAATATGTCAGACAAAAAAAAAATAATGTTTAATTGGTGCTGGAGAACATTTCTATCCTAACAGCTTAGTAGCGTAACATGGATATTGGTGTAAACCAACAGCTAGAAACTAATCCTGCTGCTTTGTTTAACTCTACCACACAAACTCTTAGTACACATTCGTTGTATTGTAATATATTGCAGGTGTGATACACTTGACTCATCTAAAGGCCATGGTGGCAATAAATAGATTGTCAGATGATGCTCATTTTAAAATTTATATTTTTTTCTTTCTTATGAGGAAATAATATTTTCTTAAGCAGTTGTTAATATCCACATTTATTCCATGCACTTTTTAAGTATCATTTTATTAATCATATTTTACTTTCAAGTGCCTCCTCCTTAGCAGTGCTATTTAAGTTTTGTTGATTGACTGTGATAGATCACAGAAGATGCTTTCATTTTTCATAATTTCTCCCTATTCCCTGAGTAAAAGAAAACTCAGCTACTTCCATTAAATGCATAAGATATTTATTTCAGCAACCACATACACAGAGAACCCCAGAGGTCTCTGTGAAGAAGAAAATCCATAAATTAATCACTTGAAAGTAAGCCAAAAATAAGATGATATGTAATTTTCTTGACTGCAGTTGAGGATGTCAGAAAAAGTTGATTTATGACCTTTTCATCACAATACTACAAAGTCTCATGATGAATATATGTCTATCATATTTGCTATATACCAATATTCCTATCCATTCCTCCTCAAATTTTACTCATGGGCAGTGAATGCACACAGATCTGTGCAGAATAAGAGTGACTCACTCAAGGTCGCTAAGGATAAATGTAGGAAAGTCAGGAAAACTCATAATCCTAAATCTGGTTGCAAATCATTGAGTTGTTCATCATCTCTGGAGATGAATGGTGCCTAAAAGAGCGAATCACTTCTAGAAAATCATCACAAATTCTAGTCTTTTTTTGTTTTCCTTTTTAAGATGATAAACAGCATGGATGTTTTATGTGGATCCATTTTACAAACTAATTATAAATGCAGGAACTGAAAGACAAATAATTTTAAGAAATGGCAAGTTCCATTAAGCCTCTTTTAATACCATAAATATGTATATTATTTAATATTGGTACAAATGCACAGAGAGAGAGAACAATGATTTATGTGGCCTGGTGGTCATTGAATAATTGATTGTGATGTTGTGGTTCACGGTGTGTTATACTTTCTCTTTCCTAAGTAGAACACAACTTTTCTGAGAGAAGTCTCAATCTCCTTCTATGGTTCTTTCGAAAACACTTTTCAAAATACACGTCAAAACAATCTGTTCTTTTTTCACTCCTCACATGGCAAACAGTGGAGAAAAACTATGAAGAGCATATGACCAGTTCTAATCTTTGCCTCCAGTAAAGTGGGAGTTATCAGAGTTTAATTAAAACTGGTAACATTTTCTTGCTGAAATATCTAGCCTTGTATTACCCACGTCCCATTGCCTCCATGACTTCCATGCCTAAATCGTACCACAGCTGAAAGGTTATCTCAGAGTACCTCAAATCTATTTGCCACACTTTAAAAGGGAAAAAATATCCTCAAATAATCAATTTAAAATATGTCAGTAAGCATTTATTTCTCAGGAATTACAAAGAATCTTAGATATCTTTAACCGTTACAGACCTTTTATCACTTCTCTTCAAAAAGAAGACAACCAGTTTTATCCAATTGAAATCAAAAAGCTATATTCATATATTTGTACAATCTAAATTGGAATTATCTAGAAATCAAGCACTGATTTCAAGGGATATTCTTAATACATTCAACAAATATAACTATGTAAGGCTACAAATGTGATGCAGATGCCTGGTTTAATCATGAACAGAATATTTTCTAGGCAATGTCATTTCAGGTGCCAATTGATTGTAATTAGAAAAGGCCCGTGAATAGTTGCTTTTGCTAAGACTGACTGAAATAATCCTTAATGTTATTAATGTTTAAAGGAAATAAAAGCAGATCAAAAAGAACAAAGAAAGCCATGCTACTTATCATGTAAGCTTTGGGTTTTTTTCTTTGTAAGAGAGTCTAAATTGAGGAAGTATTAACATGTTATCAGTTAGTGAATGCATCAAAATATTAAAGTGGATTTGGTGATCCCATTGCTCTGGTACACATACAATAGACTCTATTTCTGTTAATAAATGAATGTTTTTCTTCCAGTCAGATAATCAATAAAAATACAAATGGATTATTGGTAAAGTCTGCACAAACAGACTCTAAGAGGCTCAGATCTGAGAGATTTGAAATAGCAGCAAATTTCTGAAGGCCACTGTAGCTGCTCTGTAATGTCCTGTTAGCACTGATTAGAGCTCAATGAATCGACAGAGGGGTCTCCAAGAAAAAAAAAATAAAAAAAAGAAAAAAATGAAAAAAATCTGTGAAGTAGTAAGTGCCATAGTATAATTCAGGATAAGGAAGAATTTCTGACTTCAAGGTGTCAGCCCTTAAAAGAAGAAAACAAAGAAACACAACACTCTCAATGTCTTTTAATGCATCTTAGACATATATTTTGAAACATTCACCTTTAAAAACAACAAAAAAACCTCAAAGTTTTTTTATATAAAACCATAAATTTATATGATTAATCACATAGTTTATTCTTTCCTTTCCTTACATTAATTCTGCAACTTATTTTGCTCTTGTTGTGTATTGTCAGATGTATTGTTAAAAATCGTATTGAGTGGAATAGGAAGTTTAAAGGCATTTACTACATGTAATGGAACAATGGCGTGTTTTCCAGCTTAAATGCCTTATGAAAGCTTATATGCAATGAGGCATAATGAAAGATTAATCATATTCTCTTATTGCAGTGTTGTGCTGGGTTAACCATGACTGGCTGGCTGATGCACTCCAATCTGCTTTATCACTCCTCTCATCTACAGATGAGGGGAAGAAAATAAGATGAAAGAGCTCAAGGATCAAGCAGGATGACCAGGGGAGGTTTAGGCTGGACAGTAGGAAAAGATTTTTCACAGAAAAGGTCATTGGGCCCTGTCAGAGGCTGCCTAAGGAGGGGGTTGAGTCCCCTTCCCTGGAGGGGTTTAAGGGATGGGTGGACGAGGTGCTGAGGGACATGGGTTAGTGATTGATGGGAATGGTTGGACTCGATGATCCAGTGGGTCTCTTCCAACCTGGTTATTCTATGATTCTACGATTCTATGATTCTATGACTCGAGAAAGTTTAATTTATTGCAAATTAAAAACACGGTAAGACAATGAGAAATAAAAAACAAAACTAAAAACCCACTTCCCCCACCTCAAACTTCCTTCTCAGGCTGAACTTCACTCCTGACTCCTCTGCCTCCTCTGTTCGAGCAACACAGGGGTACGGGGAGCGGGGGTTGCAGTCAGTTGGTAACAGGCTATTCTCTGCTGCCCTTTTCTCCTCACATTGTTCCCCTGCTGAAGCATGAGTTCCCTCTCACATAATACAGTCCTTCAGGAACTGATCCAAGATGAGTTCTTCCCGTAGGGTAGAACTGATGGACTCCAATTTGACCAGTGGCAGGTCTGCTTAGGAGCCATCTGGAGAGGGCTCTGAGTGACGTGGGGACAGCTTCTGGTGTCTTCTCACAGAAGCCCCTCCTGCAGCCTCCTGCCTGTTACCAAAACCTTGTCACACAAATCCAATTAAGTGTCTTTATTCCAACAGTAAGACAGTTTTTCCTGGAGTAATTTGAAAAGTGGATAAAACATGTTAGAGTCAACTTAGCTCATTGTCTTAAACAGATTTGTACTACCATTACTCAATTGTTGTGATCTCTTTAAAACCATTGTATCAATTCTTTTTTGGGCTACATGAATTATCTAATACAACTCAGTCTGTGCTGCAGTATAGTGAACTGCTCCAGAAGGGTCAGAATTAATATACTTTTTCATGGTTGATAAGAGCTCTTTCCAATACCATCATTCATTACATTAATTAGCAATGAAAAGTAAAGAGTACAAGAATAACACAACTTGATCAACAACTAGAGAAAAAACTTACCTAGTTTCTTACTAGTAAATTACAATTATTTGCAAAAAAACCCATTAAAAATACAGCAAATTTGTGTAACTTAGGAGGTACCATGTATAGGTTGAAGTTTATTTTATAGAATCACAGAATCACTTGGTTAGAAAAGACCTTTGAGATCGTCAAGTCCAACTCTGCCTGTCCACTACTAAATCATATCCCTGAGCACTTCATCTACCCGTCTTTTAAATACCTCCAGCAATGGTGACTCAACCACCATCCTGGGCACTTTTTTTAACTTTGAAGTACTTTGTTCCCCAGTTTGGCTGCCAAACTGAAAAATAAATTACCACAATCCTTTTAAAATATTTTGCACGGAAAAGCGTAGGCCTCTTGATAGTTAAAATCTCTCCAAAACTATTATACCATATAAGCATCTCAAAGTTTCAGTTTCATATCACCTGGTTATCAAAAAGAGCCAAAGCAAAACACTAAACAAGAACAAATGTTAAACGTTATTTTTCCATATGTATTCCCTTTTCCAGTGCTAAACAAGTTTACTTATTTTATTTTTATTGCTCATTGTAACTGTGAACTCTTCCTCTTGCTCCTCTTCATCACTTTCTGTCTTTGATCTTTCTCTCAGCTTGTTACCATGTTTACAGAGCACCAGAGCTTTTTGAGATTTTGCAGCTCGCTACATATTTATTCTACTTCTGCTTTTGCCTTGCTCATAAAATAACAACTTTGCAGCCTCTGTCTCAAAATTTAATGTATTGATTTTAACAGATTTTTTAATTCTACACATTATTGTTTTCCTGCACAGTTAAGAAACCCATTCCTGTGTGTAAAAAATATGTATTTTTAGTGTATATCAACTGATACTGTCTCCTTTGTGCTCAGTTATGCACCATGTATTGTATGTATTTTAACTGCTTTGGTTTATTTCTCTTGAGTCAAGCTTTGTAACCCTTTTCTGTCTGTATAAGACAAGTCAGAAGTATCTCCTTATAAAATTCTACATATGTCCTGTGTATCCAGGGAGGTAATAATGTTACACAGGGGGGTTTTAATTTTTTTTTTTTTTTAATTTCTAACTTCTCATTTTTCTTTTATATTAAATTTAATTTTTAAGCTAATTTTAGGGGTTTTTTTTAATATTTTCACAAGATACAAAGATGCTTACAGTAGTTTTTATGAGTCCTACAAATAGATGCACTTTGACGCACCCAAACAAGCCTAAGATGTAATTTGTTGTCATCAGCAAGAAATGTCCAGAACTTCTTTTTTAGAGATACTGAATATCACCTGCGCGTTTTTCCATCAAGAGGCACAGTGTCAATCTTCTGGTTTTGCTGCATTGTGGTTCAGAGTACTCATTATTCAAAACTTGTATTTTTAATATGCAAACAGCAGCACTAACTTAGAACATATTGAATATGAAAGAGGCTACGTGTTACGTATGCATTAAGGGAAAACATGAAATCTTCAAACTTAGTGTAAATTCCTAGGGTCAACATTTGAATGTTCATCATGATCAGAATACAAGTCTATATTCACTTTTTAAAAAATGAAAAGAAGCACAAGTTAGGATGGAAGAGTAGTAAATAAGAACAATTTATTTCTTGTTAGCTCTTTGAATCTGCTACTGTTGCTTTTCTTCATTTGTGTTTGTCACAGGCATATTTCTCTGCATATTTTGGGTTGAAAGTGAAAAAAAAGCAGTTAAATCTATGAGAAAATGCAGAAATGTTTCTGGAACATAAATGAGACTGTCTGTAATGAGAATGAGAATGAGGATGAGATACATAACTCAGCAGGTTCCATGCAGCTGAGAGCTAAAAGCTGAAAATCACCATGATCCTCAATGATAATGGATTAAATGTTCTATTTTTATTAATTCAAGCCACTAAAATTCTCACAGTTTGCATCAATCTGTATTTCAACATATAGCAGAGGCAAAACATTTTTTAGCTGTGTGTTGGATGAGAGTGTTCTAATGGATTCAGGGAAAAAGGGAACCTTATGAGTTGCATGGCCTTCAGAAGTCTAGTATATTTTAAATCTCTTTAAAAATGTGTGTGTTTGAAAAATACAAGCAGATTCTGTGTGACTGCCCTGTTATTCTTTCTCTTAGTCTGAAAATACTGCCTATAAAGTCAGAAATATCTTAACAAGGAGACTCCACTTCCACAGTCCTTTTTAATTGAAGATCACTATAGACTTTTCACAGAAAAAAATCCAAAGATAATTGGGTGCAACACTGACACAAAGGTCATAATGAAGATGTATTTTAGTTATGGATTTTCTTTTCATTCTTACATTCGTTCACGTTGTTTGTATATATGGAACAACAAACATAATGCTTTGATCCTCCCACCTGTATCAGTACAATGAGGTTCATTCTTCAAAAATTTAGAGTTTCCAGACTCAGAAATTGTAGTTCTGAAAACCTATATAGTGCCTTTGTGCCCACATAGCATCTTGAGCAACCATATCTAGACAGGGAAGTCAGATTCAGTTTTCCACAGTTTCCAGATTCCAGTTTTTCTGTGTATTGTATTACTAAGTAATTATTTGTAAATTAATCTGAATCAAGCAGAAAGAGCTTCTTTTGTGTTTAATGTCAGCACCATTCATGCTTTCTGTTCCAGATGTTTCAATATATTTCTTTTTAGGGAAAAAAAAAATAGTAAATCAAAAGAAAAATAATTTTATAATTAGAGATAGCAAGACTTCGCATGTTGTCATTAAATGGCAGGAAATATGTTTCAAATTCTTACATGGAGTATTTAGACTGTAAAAAAAGGGAGAAAAATTCAGAATGATAGAGATTAAAAACCCAACTCCTGACTAAGTCAGTTACCTTTTCCTATATCTCTATTTATGCTGGTTTCTAACAGCATAAATACACTGGGAAAGGTGTTTAGGATCACATGAAAAAGGCTGATCAAACACTATGGTCACTATCACGTGAAAAAAAAAAAAGCTTTTCACTGTTTCAAGTATCACTCTTTTGAAGTTGATCCTAAAGGGGGAAAAAATGATCCATTTTGCCTTAGAACTAATGCAGAGTATAACTCATAGTCCTCTTTAATTGCCATTTCTTCAAGCCTGACTTCCCATAGTAAAACATTTCACCCATGAGAAAAGATATACGGCTGCTGAAGATTTAACTGTTTTCTTTAGACAGTTCCCTGCGGGAGACACAAGGAAAAGAAAGTCTAATTTTTTAACTCCTAACTAATCTTCAGGCAGTAAAAAGTGGATGTTACGGCTCAAAAGATAGGCTTGTCTTGCTAAATATTTTTTTATTTTCACAGCACAATTTGCTGAAGCACTGCTGAGTGGGTATGTTTCATTGATTTGGCCAAATGTAAACTGGTCCAATAATAATTTAAAATGAAAGATTCTCCTTAAGGTTATTTTCTAATTAAGCCTTGATGCAGTAACCATCTAAGCTGTTAGTATAGGCCTATCAAACAAATACAGTGTATTGATTTGGAGGCTGTATAAGATATGTAGAACATGATCATGAATTGAGGAAAAACAAAGCAGAAAATACTGTGGTTTTAATATGAAAATGCTCCACTAATTGTTAGTTAATGCATATCTTATTTGAGCTATAAGAAGTATAGCATAAAAGGGAAATCTTTATGGCTGGGAGAAAAAGACTTTTTTTTTTTTTTAATTTTTCTGAATGGGAATATCAGTGTGTAGTTCACTGGTTCATTGCTTTCTTAAACTAGCAATTCACTTTCTGAAAAATTTATATTTAGGACTGTATTTGACATAATCCTTTCACTGAAAATTAATTTTATAATATTACTGTATTGAATTTAAAAAGAAAATACAGAAGATAATAAGAAAGTAGTTTGGGAAATGCATCTTCTTCTGTCACACATCAAAGTCACTTGTCCAAAGGCGCTAAGAGAGGGGATGAATTCTAAAGAAAGAACAGTCCACTAACTCATAGGTCTAACGCTTCAGGTGAGAATAATGAACTTACTTAACTTCTTTTCCAGCACCTAGCATGCACCACGCAATTCTAGAGACTGGATGCATTCAACCTAATTTGAGACACTGATATCAAGAGGCTTGAGGACCTGCATAAGGTTAGGTGAATACATCTGAATCTAAACATAAAGAAAGATCTATATCTCTTATACTCACAAAAGTCCTGCGGGCGTCTGTTCTCATGGTGAGCTTCCATCCATGAAAACTGTGGAATAGAACCTTTAGAACAGAAGCATATGGGTGGGGGTTAAAGAGTGTAGAAGGATATAACCTAAACAACAGATTTTTAATTTGCTGCATACTGATCTTTAGGTTTGACGTCAGTTAGCATAACAGAACTGATAGATTTAGTTACACAGTTCTGTAGCAATATTTTTAAAGATATAAAAATATATGGAAATGAAGAGAACTAAAGTGCATATTAATAGATCTTCCTTGTTACTTAGCATTTAAAGAAATTATTTGTGTCCCTGTGTCTAAGAGTATAGTGGTATATAGAGATCTGTTTACTGACTCTAAGATCAAAATGACATAACCTAACTCACGGTCACGCGCCTCTACTCTCTTCTCCCCCCGAAGAGGACAACACCAAAACTGCTTGTGTAGAATGCTCCTTGTGCCAAACTCTGTTAGGGCAGGGGATGGCAGCACACTTGGCATCTGAGTCAGAGCAGATGATAACCACGATACAGTCACAGGCCACAACTGTGGTGCAATCTCAAACCCGACCCTGTTTTATTTATTTGTACAGACAGGACCTATGACAACATACCTGGGACAACAGGATTCCCATGCATTATCAGTCCTGTTCTGATTTCCAACTGTAAACTCCCCTTTCTGTGAATTTAGTGACTTATTTTAAATTAGGCATACTGTATGTCTTGCTTATGGATTGATACAGCAGAAACAAATTCTCCTCCAGAAAGATATAAACTGGAGTCTCAACTCGTCATTTAAAGCCTATTTTAGCCTTTAAAATCCGTGGAAATTTGGAGAAGAGAATGAGAGTCATGGATGCAGAAAGCAATAGAAAGTAAACATTATCATAAATCACTTTTAGTAGAGGTGTAATAGAGTGAGAATGTATCTCAAGCCCAAATCAATAGGAGCAAACTAACCACATAACAGATTTTTTACTTAGCACTCCGTGAAGTTTTGAATTGACTTTAAGTTTGTAAGGTTATTCCTCACAGAAATAACTTATTAGTCAGATTTTACCTTTATTAATATGTGTACAAAACGTGTAAATGATCACTGAAGAAACCTAGTTGATTTTTTTATGTTTTGTTTTGCAGTAAATAAAGAGTTGCCAAGTCTATATGTTGTAAAATGTAATAGCTAGAATCCAGCTGACATAACAAAAAAAAAACCATGGCCCATGAGGGTTTGGAGCAAGACCAAGAAAACATAAAGAACTGCTGTGTAAGGAAAGTATTGCTTACTTTTTAAAAAAATATGAGTGGCTAAGTACCAGTCTTTTTTTTTAAATACCAGTTCAGAGAGGCATTTCAAGAGACAGTCACAATCTAAGTCCTAAATCTTCATGTGGAAATCTCCTCAAAGTTCAAGGAAATATAAAAGAACTATTTTTATTCTAGATTCATGGCCAATGTAAAATCTTCATAGAGAATTTTCTTTTCTTCCAGCTTTCTCTGGACTCAGTTTAGTCTCTATTGTGGCAACTACCCCAGTGTACACTGGATGGAAACACAGCAGGACATCAGCAGGTACCTGGATTGCATTGCTGGTAGCTTTCTTTTCCAAGTGATACGGGAGCCAATGAGGAGCAGTGCGATGCTGGACTTGTGTCTCAGCAGAAAGGAGGGGCTGGTGGGTAATGTGAAGCTCAAGGGCAGCTTTGGCTGCAGTGAATGTGAAATGGTGGAGTTTGAGATCCTAAGAGCAGTGAAGAGGGTGCGCAGGCTGGTCACAACTGGTATCCCCAGGGCTCAGTGATGGGTCCAACCCTGTTCAATGTCTTTGTCAATGACCTGGATGAAGGCATCGAGTACTCCCTTAGCAAGTTTGCAGACGACACTAAGCTGGGTGGAAGTTTGGATCTGCTGGAGGGTCGGGAGGCTCCAAAGGGATCTGAACAGGCTGGACCGCTGGGCAGAGTCCAATGGCAGGAGGTTTAACAAGGCCAAATGCCGGGTCCTGCACTTGGGGCACAACAACCCTGAGCAGCTACAGGCTAGGAGAAGCCTGGCTGGAAAGCTGCCAGGAGGAGAAGGACCTGGGGGTGCTGGTTGACAGCGACTGAACATGAGCCAGCAGGGGCCCAGGTGGCCAAGAAGGCCAATGGCATCTTGGCTTGGATCAGACACGGCGTGGCCAGCAGGGCCATGGAGGTTCTTCTCCCTCTGCACTCGGCACTGGTGAGACAGCTCCTCGAGTCCTGTGTTCAGTTCTGGGCCCCTCACCACAAGAAGGATGTTGAGGCTCTGGAGCGAGTCCAGAGAAGAGCAACGAAGCTGGTGAAGGAGCTGGAGAACAGGCCTGATGAGGAGCGGCTGAGAGAGCTGGGGGTGTTCAGCCTGGAGAAGAGGAGGCTGAGGGGAGACCTCATTGCTCTCTACAACTACCTGAAGGGAGGTTGTGGAGAGGAGGGAGCTGGCCTCTTCTCCCAAGTGACGGGGGACAGGACAAGGGGGAATGACCTCAAGCTGCACCAGGGGAAATTCAGACTAGATATCAGAAAGAAAATTTTTGCAGAAAGGGTCATTGGGCGTTGGCAGAGGCTCCCCAGGGAGGGGGTTGAGTCACCTTCCCTGGAGGGGTTTAAAAGTGACGTGCTGAGGGGCATGGTTTAGTGGTAGATAGGAATGGTTGGACTCGATGATCCAAGAGGTCTTTTCCAAACTGGTGATTCCATGATTCTATGATTCTATGCACCATAACATGCAGGAACATGTCTTTCTGCAGGTATGGACAGCCTGCTAGGTGTTTATTGCAGCCACATGATAAGGATGTAGATGTGGCATGCTGCACAGCACCTTTCATTTATATCCTCTCTCAGTGGCTGAAAAATAGTCAAAAAGTACTACCTCTCTAAATATAACAGGCCAGGGGCCACTTGCACAGAGTTTTGAGGCCAGATGGGAAGGCGTGACCTGCAGCCAGGTGCCTTTGCTCTCTTCTCTTCAGAACTGCAGTCGGTTTCCCCACGGCTGGGGACAGGGCAACACCTGGGGGCACCCTGGGCATTCCTCTGGCCAAGCCTCTTTCACGAGTGTGCTGAAAACAGCAATATGGATTTGCCAGTAACCCCACACTGTTATCTGTCTTATTTAATGGCAAAACCGTAAGTGTGGGAGAACGGCAGTATTATATACTTACATTAGAGTTCAGTGTTCCCCTGGTAGGAAATCAGTCTCTCCAGAGATGAGGAGCTGATGCTAGAATGATTTCTGAAATACTCTCGAGCTTCTAGGATTTAAGAGGAGATGGAAAATTGATTTGTGCTTCACATGCTACATTCATTTGTGGAACACATCCTCAGCTGGAGTAATCTAGTATTTATCCATCACAGTAATGTGTATGAAGCCTGATTTACATTAGGCTTTTGTAATAAAATTCTCTTTTAACTCCCAAGACTACAGGAGATATTGATATTCCTCACTTTCTTTGGGGTGAACACGAGATGCTTGAGAGCTGATTCTTAAATCAGAACTTAATGCTTGCCTCTCTGTCCTGTGAATGACCTCTTTTCTGAATATCCCAACTAAGAGGGGCAGCATTTTCAAGGCAGGAAGCAGGAGTCTCTGCCACATGAATTAAATATGATTAAACTGATGACAAGCTTTCACTGTAAAAATGATCAAATCTGAGAGAAAAAGAGTAAGAGTTTCTTTTAGCAGATATTCAGGTAAAGTCTGTATAATCAGGAAATACCTTATAGACTGCATATAGCCAATATTTGTAGCATTTGTCAGCTCACTATATGATTTAACCTCCCCTGGTAAGCACCAATTTACTGTTTAAAAAGATTTTAAATTTTTTTCTAATTGTGAAAATTGCTTCAGTTCCTTGAAACCATTAAAATGACCAGATCACTGTCACTTATAAACCTGACCTTTCTCAAATTGTCACGCCAGGTTTATTCCAGGTCCTTTGTTTAGGTAAGCCATGTTCTTGCTTGTTTCCATTATGGTGAGATAGAAACATGAGTTTAATTTTGCTTAGACAAAGTAGGACAATCTCAATTCCACAGTTCTAAAAACCACTGAACAATAGGAAGTTAGGAGATACAAAAATTAGACCTTGTTCAGTCTCAAGAGAGTACAGACTCACATATGGATTCCCATTTATGACAACTGACTTTTTTGCAGCACAAAAAAAAATGACACATTGCACTTATACAGTCTCCTAAAAATGAATGAGATTCTGCAGATTTTTCTCCTAGGGGTTTCACCTTTTTTATTGTCGTAAACATAAAGGAACAGTTTATATACTGCTATCTCTGTTCCAATGGCTTTAAAAATGCAGGGAAGTCCGTTTTTACTCCAGCATGCAATAAATATCTCCTTGATTGAGAAGTATCACTTTTAGAAAATCTTATCTTTTGGGATTTTTTTATCAAAGAACAAAGGAATAAAGATTGTTGTATCATGCATTCCCTACTGAAAATACTGCATACAAATGTTTTTCCCCTTGAGATCTTAAGATGCCAACACAAAGATACCAAACAAACTTGCATTATCTATCTTTAGTGAAATTATTACTTGAGTTTCTAAAAATACTCTTGACTTTTCCCAGGGACATGATGTGATGACTAGTAACTGAAGAATGACTAAACACCATAGGACTTAGTTGTTCAGAAATGTTTCTGATGTATCTAATGGAAACCTCTAGACCTCTCTCTGTAATCACTGCTCCACAATAACAAAAACATCCCAGTATTATCTACAGTGTTTTCAGCACAAATCCTGTATTAGTCACTATGCAGAAAATTAATTATGCCAGCCAAAACCAGATCATACAGGCATTGTAAAGTATGACAAAATAGACCCCTTCTCAATACTTTCACTAATTAAAAACCAGATAGCTTAAAGACAAACCACAAGCAATTCATGAACATTTTCAGTCATTCTACAAACTTTAGTATGTTTTGAGATATTGGTAATTTTCTGAGTCTGTTGAATTACTGAAGTAATATGTGTTAAATACCACTTTGTCTGATCTCTTTCTTCTGCCACGAGTGCTGTGTAATGCATTCTTTCAGATCCACATTTCTTGACCTCATAGTATCTACTTTCATATTGCATAAACTTTCTACCATTTCTTGGAATTAGTATCATGAGTTAGGGATATGTGAAACATAAGAGCAGAATATTCTATTTTAAGGCCTCTGAATATTCCTCTAGAAAGATGCCACTGGCCTGTCAGGTGAATAATGGTAGATAGTGTGAATTCATAGAATCATAGAATCATAGAATAACCAGGTTGGAAGAGACCCACCGGATCATCGAGTCCAGCTGCAGAACATACTGCCTACTCAGAGTAGTAAAAATGTACATTCATTATTTTGGCAGGAACAAAGGGAGTGCACTCCCCCTAACCAGTGAGTCTCTACAAGAATCTGTGCCTAAATTCTGTTTAATTCCATCAAGCCATCAGTTTATCTCCTACAAGTTGTAAGGCGGGGCATTAGATTGCCACTGCTGTGTCTTCTCTGAAAAAAATGATCAATAGCAAACATGATGGATAGAGAAAGAGTGGTGCTGGTTGGGAAAGTTGCTGCTTAAATTTTGCCTTGTGGGGCAAACTTTCATTTCTCAAAAGTGCTAATATAAAACGTCCTTTTGACTCAATCGGCACTTATTTGAAGGCTCCTCTTCTATGACTTGCGGCTGTAAAAATGTTGTACAGAAGCTGTCCAGTTATCCTGACATTCCTAGCTTCAAAGCTATTTACAGCAATGCTGTGACAAAGAAGGCTACTCTCACATTTCCTGACCCGTTATATCAACTCAGTGTCCTAAAAGAAACTTTCTCGCCTTTTCTGTTGCTAGTTATTTCTCAGCTCTTTACTTTTCCTTTTGCTAGCTCAACCTGGGGACTCTTTATAGTTCCTTAATTTTCAGACTCTTTGTCTAAATAATGCTGCATGTCGCTGTTAGCTGAGATGTAGATCAGAGTTCTGCATAGCATAATTTATTAAATTACTGTGTTTATTACTTCACCTTGTCATCTAAGGAAGTGTGCCTGTGACCACTCTCTCCCAAATATTTCAGTGCCACCATGAAACGTCTGACAATAAAAGACAATAAAATTGTTTTTTCTTCTTTTGCATCAGAATGAATATAAAATGCTGTTAGGAAAACCTGTTGCCAGTTCAGGAAAGCTATTCATGGTTCCCCGTCTTAACATTATTCAACATGCATTGAAAGCTTTTTCAAAGGGATAAAGTGACAAATCTTCATGAAAAATTAATTTTGTTTTTACTGTCTTCGTAAAGCCTTCTTCTGTGCCTTTCAAACCAAAAACTGGATGGGAGGAAACTGGCTCAAAACAGAACTTAATGAAAGCAAGTAAGCAAACAAAACAAAACACAACAAAAGATGGGGCGGGGGGGGGGGAAAGGGAGGACAAATATTTAAATATTTAGACCTGAACTTCATAATTTAGAATCCTTTATTTATTCATTTATTTACACATTCTTTCTTAAAGCCACATATTAATAAAAATAATGGTAGTGAGATGGTGATAGATACCTCTTTTACAATAATACTACAACAACTTTAAAAGCTTGTAGAATGGAAACGTCTCATTGTTATATTGTTTAACAGTTAACAACTAAAATTTCAGTTAGCTTACTTCATCACATCCCAATTGCATCTTTAAAAAGTTCTACAGCTGGCATTGTTACCAACTGTGTGAAATGCAGATTAAAGTAACAATATCTTTCAATGTTTGCAGGTATATTTTTTTAGATAGTCTTCCTCTGAGTATAACTAAGAAAAATAAATGTTGTGGAGAGATCTTGAAGCGTAAAATATGCTGTTTTTTTAAGTCTCTTAATGTTATAGTTGCATCATGAGCTACTGCAAAGCTCCAGGATGGCAAGCTAGCGTATAAATTATCCTATTTCATTTGGTTCCTATTTCACATAGTTTACTCTGGCTAGCAGCATAGACCAGATAGACATGTGATGAGGAATTAAATGTTTCATCTTCAACATCTGTCTCCTCTAACATCTACCTTTCGATTTGCTCCCAGTCTCACTTTCACCTGATATCCTTACATTGATGAGTGATTATATCTCTCATCTTTATTCATATGGCTACATCTTTTCATTTCACAGTGAGAAAAATATCAACCTTGGAGCAGCTCCAATGACTTCAAAGGAAGTTCTCTATGGATACTTTTTTCTATTAGTATAAATTCCCTTATAATTGCTAACTGTTAATTCTTCAGATACAAAGCCCTGATTAAAGGCTTGATATCACCATGTGAATTTTTATGGTAGCGTCTTTGAAGGAAGAGTCACTAGTGAGTGCCTTTTCACCTGCTGCTTTTAAAAGCATTCTTGGTACCACACAAGAGCAATATTTCATAGTTGTGAGTGCTGCTTATGGTAACCTCTTGTTTGGATCTGTCATTTTCTCTGGGAATGTATAGGGCAACATGTTATACTGACAGCTATACTGGTTTGCATGGCAATGTTTTGGTAGTGGCGGAGTTACAAGAGTCATTTCTATGAGGAGCTTCTAGTTTTCCCTGTGTCCAATAAAGCCAAAGTTAATCAGCTCCAAGATGGACCTGCTGCTGGCCGAGGCCAAGCCAATCACTGTTGGTGGCAGCGCCTCCACGATACCACACTTTAAAATGGGAGAAAGTTACTGCAAATCAGCAGCAGCAGACAGGGGAGATCATAGAATCATAGAATCACCAGGTTGGAAAAGACCCACTGGATCATCGAGTCCAACCATTCCCATCAATCACCAACCCATGTCCCTCAGCACCTCGTCCACCCGTCCCTTAAACCCCTCCAGGGAAGGGGACTCAACCCCCTCCCTGGGCAGCCTCTACCAGTGCCCAATGAACCTTTCTGTGAAAAATGCTTTTCCTAATTTCCAGCCTGAACCTCCCCTGGCAGAGCTGAGGCCATTCCCTCTCGTCCTGTCCCCTGTCCCTTGGGAGAAGAGCCCAGCACCCTCCTCTCCACAACCTCCCTTCAGGTAGTTGTAGAGAGCAATGAGGTCTCCTCTCAGCCTCCTCTTCTCCAGGCTGAACACCCCCAGCTCTCCCAGCTGCTCCTCATCAGGCCTGTTCTCCAGCCCCTTCACCAGCTTCGTTGCTCTTCTCTGGACTCGCTCCAGAGCCTCAACATCCTTCTTGTGGTGAGGGGCCCAGAACTGAACACAGGACTCGAGGAGCGGTCTCACCAGTGCCGAGTGCAGAGGGAGAAGAACCTCCCTGGCCCTGCTGGCCACACCGTGTCTGATCCAAGCCAAGATGCCATTGGCCTTCTTGGCCACCTGGGCCACTGCTGGCTCATGTTCAGATGTGTGAAAATATGTGAAAAGAATAAATCTGCAGACACCAAGGTTAGGGAAGAAGGAGGGGTAGGAGAGCTCCAGGTGCTGGAGCAGAGATTCCCCGGCAGCCTATGCTGAACACCATGGTGAGTCAGGCTGTCCCCCTGCAGCTCCTGGAGGACCACGTGCTGAAGTAGATGGAAACACCTGAATGAGACCGCAACCCCGTGCGAAGCCTTCACTGGAGAAGATTCATGGCAGGACTTGTGAACCTGTGGAGAGAAAAGCCCCTGTTGCAGCGGGTTTGCTGGCAGAGCTTCTGACTGCAGAGGGGACCCAGACCGGAGCAGCCTGTTCCTGAAGGGCCGCACTCTGTGGAAAGGAATCTACGTGGGAGAGTCATGAGGAACTGCAGCCTGGTTAAGAGACTCACACTGGAGCAAGCAAAGAGCGTGAGGAGTCCTCTCCCTGAGGAGAAAGGAGCGGCAGAAACAAAGTGTGACAGCAAGAGCCATTCGTCATGCCCCTGCACGGCTCTACGGTCAGAGCAGAGAAATGGGGAGTGAAGCTGAGCCCAAGAAGAAGGAAGGGGTGGAGGGAAAGTATTCTAAGATTTGTCTTTATTTTGTGTTATCCTACTCTGATCTGACTGGCAATAAATTAATTTCCCCCAAGTGATTCTGTTTTGCCCATCACCGTAATTGCCAAGTGATTTTCTTTGTCCTTATCTCAACCCACAAAGTTTTGTTATATTTTCTCTCCCCTGTCCAGCTGAGGAAGGGAGATGGAAGAGTGGCTTAGGTTAGCACCTGACACCCAGCCCAGGTCAACCCACCACAACAGGAAAATGCTTAATGGACAGTTTTAACCTGCTGTAGACATGACATTGACAAACACAAGAAACGTGTTCCAATGAATGGCATTTCATGGGTTCTATGCCACACAGGCACACCTTTGATTCTCCTGATATCCATCCTTTCCTTTTCCTCTTGCTTTAGCTAAGACATAGTTCTGTCTTCAGAAATCCTTTTGCAACAAAGAGCTTGTAAATTAGGACTGTACAGGGATAAAATGTGAGAATGTCCCTGTAGAGTGTGGTACAGGATAACAATTCTAGCAAAGAAAAATTAATTGTGTTATTGTATAACTCCTTGCAGTGAAATCATGATGACAAATTTGAAAAGTGGAGAAAGAAAATAAAGCAAGTCTGACTTAAAATACAGGATGTAAGCAATGATGAAACCAGCAGAAATCATAGTGTCTCTTTGCAACTTTCTAGAACAGCTTCTTTTATAGTTTGGTAACATGTCCAAGGAGATGTTATGAGCCTGTTTTTTCATTCTGACAAAGAAACAAGCAAATAGGTCATGGGAAAATCTCTGGAAGGCAGGGCTTCCTTGAAGTCCTGCAATCCAGATGCCAGGCAACTCAATGCTGAATCATATGGCCTAATTAATGATCGATATTGTTTATGTATTTGCAGGCAGGAGACTTGCCCTGTGACAGTTTTGCATAAAGTCCAGGAAAATCTTGTACAGAAGTCAATGCAATTATCCTTTTCTAGATCCCATCATTATATCACACATACAAGTCTGACTTCATCCTGGTAATAGTTAACCATACAATTTGATCTGAGGTGGACAGGGTCCCCTTTACAATCAGAATATCTAGAACTCATAGCAAATATTTAATGCCATTTAATGGGCTATAAACGGGATATGAGTAAAGAAAAAGAAAATCCTCATTTCTATGATGCACTTTCACCCATTTGATAATATTCATGACCAGAATAAATATACCTAAGTTCAAACAATAGTGAAAATTCAATAAAATTTCCAAACATTATGAAAAAATAATTTTCCTGAGACAAAAATATAAATAGTAGCATGAATGGAATAATTGTACTTTTTAGCATATTCCTAATACTAATCATTATTATTATAGCACCTAAAAGTTCCAGCTTATCTCTTTCATCTGAGAGTTTCAGAGCTCATTACTGGTTTAAGAGCCAGATATTCCTATAAGGTGAAGAAATGTTATCTTCATTTTTCAATAGGAATATTAGGAGAAAATGATCTTCTAGGAATGCCACTGAAAACTGTCCAGGCTCTGTTCCTCCTCTCCCTATTTTATAAGTTTGCATATTGTAACTATCCCTGTACTATTGCTTCAAAATTGGAAATGTTTCAGCCAGTCAGAATTCAGGAATGCTGTTGTATTTTTACTTGATTCACCCCTACTGCTCTGCATGCATACTTATCTCTTAGTCGTTCATTTTCTTGCATTTATTTTTGCATAATGATAGCACAGTACTATCTTAGAAAATCAGCAGAGCATGCAAATACTCATACTCTGAATTGCAAGCAGCCATTGTTAGCCAAGCAAAGTCAGGAAGATACATTAATCAGTGTATTGCTCTTTCTCAGTTACTGTATTTCAGTTATCTCAATCTCATAGTTCTGATTATCTAAGGGAATAAAGAAACACTTTTTTGAGCTGGAGTGAACTGAAGTTTTGAAACTGCCAATGTTTTTATTGACCATGGTTTTGTGGACTACGTGGTCTCATAGCTTTTATCACAAAGATTATACAGGTGAGAAAAATTATAAACTGTATTGTTGTTCTCTGCAATATTTTTCTTTTAAGCCTTCCCCATGCTACATATAAATAAAAGCACACATACACACACCTACTGCAAAATTTTCTCTTAAAATTCATATCAGCTGAAAAGCATTAGAGCTGCCACTGTTTCATGAATTAGAGGTCGATACAGGATTATTTTGCACACTTCTAAGAAAACCTTGAATGATTCTTTAAGCTGACTACTTAGCAGTTGTTTTGAAGCTATGCAAAGGAGCTAGAACCAAACCCAACTGTTTTCAGTGGTTTTACTTTAATACACTGTTCCCAAAACTAGGAGTTGTAAATATTTGTAATTGACTGCAACTTTTCAGGAGCTGAAATAAAGCATTTGTTAAACTCAGCCTTCCATTCTAGTTATCTTTGGGTTTTTTTCTTTCCCTCAGGATTCTATTTTTTCTTGACTGATGCAAATAGTGCTAATTTTTGCAAGACGATTGCTATATAAAATGTACATACGTTCAATATTAATTTCCTAACTTCTCCACAAGTTATTAGGAGTGATATGATAGTTATTGTCTGTTTTCCTATGGAAAGATAATTTTATAGTATTAATACATGTTAGTATGAAGCAATAGAGACCCAAATTTAGAACTGCTCATGCATATGTTTCTTTTTTTGAGTACATCCCTGAAGCTCAGGTATAAGCAAATATAGAAACATGATAAGTTTTTGTTCTAAAATTAATGTTTCAAGGCTCTGAAATTACAATAGTGTAACTATAAAAAGAATACACACTATAAATCAACATATTCTTAACCTCAAATTTGCAGATGTAGGACAACCATTTAATGATCTCTGGAGAACAACCAAGAAGGGCATAAAGAAGTAGCACAGGTTTTTCTTTCTTCATAATAATGGAAAAGGAAAAATATGAAGTTTCTGAGAGCTGCATGATAAAACTTATCCACCCAAAGATATTTGTATATCTCCAAAGTCTGGTAGCTACTGAGACAGGGTTTTTAAATCCACAGTTTTAAAGTAACTGAAATCCACTCATGTGGCTTTATGGATTTAATTCCTCTTTATGTTCACCAGGATCTCAAATGAGCTTTTCTTTAAAAGCTTTGACTAAATTAATTACTAAGAAGAAAACTAGTGTTTCTGTTTACCCTTACAAATGGGATTATGTTTGACTGAATTTGTAGTCATAGAGATTTGGTCAAGAATAAAAGACAATTAAATCTATCAGGGAAATCTAATAAATAATTCGCTGGAAAAGCTGGGTAACGCACAATATTTTTTCTTGCGACAGAAAGATTTTTTTTGTCTTCTGAAGCCGAACAAAGCTAGAATAAAAGTGCATCAAGCAAAGCACCAGCACTTCTAATGCTAGTCAGCTCCTCATGGCCAAGATTCAAGATATTGCCAAGAGCTTCTGTTAGCTCTTTCTTCCTGGGCTTGTGGAATACTATTTGTATTTTCTGTCACAGTATTTGAGCAGAAGTGTACAAAGTCTTCAATATAAAACTTGGATTGATTTTCATATTAGAAGAAGCTACACAGTGATCAATCACAGAATCACTGCTTGAGTCTGGGTCTGTAATAGATGCACAATTGGTATGGCAGTCAGGTTTTTGTGCAAGGATATCATTATTCCAAAGCAGATACAGACCTCAGGGGTACAAACTCAACTGGATCAGACTTTAATAACACAAAAAACCCGAACCAAAGAAAACCCTTTCCCACAAGTAGGAAAAGAAATATATGCTGCAATTACATTAGTCAGCAAAAAACACAGGGTTTTGCAAATATCTGTGAGAGACAGAACAGACTAGTATTTAACGACAATCTACTTTGAAATTTAATTAAAAACCACACTGTTGTTGATGATGTTACAATGATAGTCAACTGTTTTGTTTGCCAAATAAAATTAGGAAGCAAAGAGACAGATTGCTAAAACAGCAGCAAAAGTGATTTGGGGTGCAATAATGCTTCCATCAGGGAAATAATCCAAAATGTTGCTGTCTCTGGAGTGTTTGTCTGTTTGTGTAGGTTTTACAAACACATTAACATTATAAAAACATCATGGCATAGTTCTTTGTAGAGAAGAAGGTTTCTTCTTCAGGTCTCTTGCCTAATGGCAAATATTTGCAGTTTCATCAGACAACCCAAAGATTTGTGTTCCTTTGAGTTTTCACACACCAAACTATTAATCTGGAGTAAATCAATCATAAAGCAGTCATGAAGATTTTATAGTTTTGATAATCTGCCTTTTTGGACTTCTTAAACACACAAATCAGAATTATATTAATTCCATATGAAACCAAATAAGTGTCTGTCTATACAAAGGTATATTTAAATTGTTTCCAATAAAGATTGTCCATGGATTTCATACCTTGATTTTGTGTAATTTACAGGTGACGATTCACCCAGTGTTTCCAAAGGAGACAGGACATGAAAGAGCTGGAGGACAGTGAGATGGGCTTGCATTTCATTAAGGCAGAAAGTGAAATGTTAGATTTGCAACAGCAAAAATATTTAAGGATGATCACATAAGAATTTCAAGATTGCATAGGAGATCAATTTCTGATAAAGTGGTATTAAATTAATCCATGTGACAACAAGATGCACAGAGTAGTGATACGGTTCTTCTTTTAGTTTTTCTGAGGAACACAGTTTTGTTTTGTTAGGTAAATACAGAAATGGCTTTTGACTTGCGGAACTGAGGGTCTACTCAAAACAGCTTCAGATTTTGTATGGCATCTCTTGCTAATCAGGGAACAGCAGTGGTGGCTCAAAAGCTATTATTCTCTCTGTTTGGCTAGCTTGCTTTCTGATATAACTGGCATTCTACTTGAATTCACTGTTTTATAACTTCTGAAGGAGACATACGTTATTAGAAGTATGCTGTAGTTATTTTCCCATTCTGCAGCTGCTCAGAATGCTGCCCTCTGTCTAGTTGCCAGTTATCCAAATGAACAAAATAAGTGAAAATTTAGGGTTTGAATTTGTACGCGGATCTCATGATTGGTTTTTATTTCTGAGTTCTTTATTTGTGTTTTTAATGAGATGTGTTTGGATTTTCATTTTAGTTTTTATTTTCTCTTTTTTCTTGATATCATTTCAAGGCCCATGAATTACAGACAGGATGTATTTTATGTCTGATTTTTGAAGTTTTCCATATTTCTAAAGAAGCCTTTTTGGTTTCAGATAAATTATCTTGTTCTGGCCTGTATATTTGCCTGTTAGACATCACACATTGCAGCTGGCAACACTTCTTCCACAAAATTTTTCTTCATTTTGATGTGATCCACATTCTATTCAGTTATATTTCCCAACCCAGAAACCATTAGCCTAGTTACACAGATGCTAATAGAGACATTCTCTTTTGCTTCCATAAAAGCAGCTGAAGTAGAGAACTTTTGCAAAGTCAGTTTACAATCTCCAGCTATGCTTCAGCTCCATGAGTCAGTAGAATCACTCCAGCTTGTTTCACGGGCAGCCTGGCCAGGCTGCACCTCATTGCAATTGATTTTTCAGAACCAGCATTATTTAGACCAGTCTCAAGGATGTTACGAGCTCATAAGGTTTGTCAACAGCACCTAGAATAGGATCTTTGATACAATTTCTGATTAGAAGTTCTTCTTTGAATACGGAGAAACAAAATTAACCAGAAATTAATTTTGATTGTTCATTGTCAAGTATTTTTGAACTGTCAAGATCTCAAAGAAGAAGGGGAAAAATATATTAAAATTAATTCATATCTCATAAAAGTGCGTAAAACAGTCAAACACAATTATACCACAGAAGATATGTTTCAGGTGCTTCATTTACTTAAAGAAATCCATTCTTCTTATATAATGAAATGCAATGGTGCCACAGGAGATATGATGGATAGAAACATCAAAAGAAAAGTCCTCTTTCTTTTCTCAACAACAAACGTTAACACATTATACGCATTAGTGTATACAAAATCATAGAATTTAAAAAACATTAGCTGCTTCAAGACCCAGCAATTCTACTCAGAAAAGAAAAAACCATAGTGGAAAAAATAATCATCAACATTCTTTTCCTAAAGTATGTTTATATTCTGATTTTGCACTTAATATACTTACCTCAGTTATCACTTTTATACATTATTGCTCTGTATAAAAAATATAGATCTTACCAATCCTTCTCATCAGCTATTCGGACTCTATACTTCTCATCCTGCCCTATATTTGGTTTTGTCTTAATTTTACATAAATCTTTGTCCTTTCAAACTACATTTTTATTCAATATTAATTTTGAAAGAAAATAACTAACTGCATAAACCAAAAAAGAGGCATGCACACACACTCACATACCAGTATGCACAGTGAGAATTACAGTTGTACAATACAAAATAGACTTCTGGGAATAATTCCCACGATTCTTATTTCTAGTTTTGATGAGTCATTTCAGCTTTTGTCCCTCATTCAAGAAAAACTATTGACTATATCTGGCTGAAACTAGCAGCACGCGCTTTCCAGTTTTTGTGGACACTGGCACAACTTGGAAAATGTTCAAGTGACTCTCCACTGGCAGAAGAAATGGTCACTTAAAATTTTGCTGTCCTTACTACTCCACTGCCTTAGGCAACTATCAGTTCTGCCTGCAGGGTAGAAGTGGTTCTAGGAATCACTAATGCCTCACATGTTTCTTTTTACATGATTTTCATGTTTGTCTCTGCACACTACAGCTGACATCCCCTAAAAGAGCTGATCCAGATGACCATCCAGCTCCAAAGGTGGATCCTTCCCAAATGTCCTGAGGAGCACAAAATCTCTTGGCTTCTATTCACTAAGTTTCATGTTATTGCCTAGCTTTCTACTGGACTTTTGGTTTTTTAGTAGTGAACTCATTATTTAGCCTCTTCACTTCATTTTTGTCACTGTGACAAATTACCATGTTTAATCCACTCATAAGTTCTTTATTTCACTATATTCTCGCTCTTTCACCCACTGGCAGGCTACCCTTTCTTGTCACTTTGACTGCCCTGCAATAGATGGTGTGCATTTTGATAGCCCTGGAGCTACTGATAACTACTGCATTTCTTTTACTGTGTAGCAGGAAGCCACAGACTTAAACATGTAAAAAAAAAATATTAGAATAAGTATTGTAAAACTGCAAGCATTAATATTTCTTGCTTTCAGCTCTACCCTAATCCCTAAAGCAAGACTGTTATGCTTTTACTTCTTAAGAAAAACTGTGCAGTAATGAAACCCTCAATGTCTACTTTAAACCATTAGTTTATTTCATAGCCAGTGTCAATAATTTTGCAAAGGAAAATAATTTCATTTCAGTATATTTACATTTTGTCCCGTGGGTCAGAGAACAGACTATGCTGAAACACCTGTGTTGCCTTTAATTCTTCTAATCCTGATCCTCTGTAATAGTTTTCCAACCTGGGAAATAATAGTGAGGATTTTTTTTTCTTCTGCGTGCGGATGCTAAGTTTCAAAGTAAAAACTGAAATACTCATAGATGGAAAAAAAAAAATTATATTCTATTACCACACCGTTCATGTCCACTCTTTCTACCTAATGACCAACATCCGATTTTTCAGATTTTCTGATTTTAAGATTAAAATCTATCCTATTCTTATGAAAAATTATGTAATAGATTTCTTGAGTAATGATCAGTGTACAGTATAAGTAAGATGTTGCCTCAAGAATGCAACGTTTCAATCCTTTCGTTAGCTGTTCTTAAAGTCACTTGCTATCCTGGAATACCAGATCCTTTCATTCAAAACACAGTGAATCATTTCACCATACCAGGCTATTTTTGATATAAACGTAAATGGACACATCTTTACTGAAATTATTTTTCTTCCCTACTTTCAGGTACTCTAATTACTGTTCCTGAATGTTTCTGAAGCTTTATTATACTATTATTATGCAAAGCAGGGTGAGAACAGGGATAGGGGCAAAGGTACTTCTTGTTCTAGATGTGATTAGAAAGTTGGGAGAGGGAAGAAAAGAACATTTACAAGATTTTCTGGCAGTCCTAGGTAAACAGAAAAGCTTAAGGAACGGACGGACTGAGATCAGCTGGAATTGTGGGCTGAATTCATCTTGTCTTCCTCCCAGTGAGATCGCCAAGAAAATAAAATAGTATAATTAAGCACTAAATACAATTTCTATTAGAATTTATGTAGAAAAAGATAATTCAAGGGAAAACAAAACACAGAACAGAAAATTTTAGAACAATTTCATAAATACCAAACTGCAATCAATATTTCAGTTTCTACTGGTCTGCAGAAAGTCACTGCTGCCAATTCTGAAATATTCCTGGATGCTATCTCTTCTCCTCAGCAGTTTGTCTTTGTGCTGCAAACTGCTGCCTCCTTGAATTAGCTCTTTCTGTCTTAAAATCTGCAGTCTCTAACACTTTTCTTGTGACTTTGTCCAGTGTCTTCCAGGAGAGGACAAATCTCCACCTTTTTAGGAAGTTCCACTGAAAAGAGTTTCACTCTTTTTGAAGGAACATGGAAATGTAGAATAGACATTGTTGAGGCTCTGGAGCGAGTCCAGAGAAGAGCAACGAAGCTGGTGAAGGGGCTGGAGAACAAAGATTCCGAGGAGCGGCTGAGAGAGCTGGGGGTGTTCAGCCTGGAGAAGAGGAGGCTGAGGGGAGACCTCATTGCTCTCTACAACTCCCTGAAGGGAGGTTGTGGAGAGGAGGGAGCTGGGCTCTTCTCCCAAGGGACAGGAGACAGGACGAGAGGGAATGGCCTCAAGCTCCACCAGGGGAGATTTAGGCTGGACATCAGGAAAAAATTTTTCACAGAAAGGGTGATTGGTCCAGAGTGCCCAGGGAGGGGGTTGATTCACCTTCCCTGGAGGGGTTTAAGGGACAGTTGGACGAGGTGCTGAGGGACATGGGTTAGTGATTGATAGGAATGGTTGGACTCGATGATCCTGTGGGTCTCTTCCAACCTGGTTATTCTATGATTCTATGACACAGAGCTACTGTCCATCATAAATTATAAAATCACAGATGTTTATATATATGTAAGTAAATCATAGAATCATAGAATCTCGTCCTGTCCCCTGTCACTTGGGAGAAGAGCCCAGCTCCCTCCTCTCCACAACCTCCCCTCAGGTAGTTGTAGAGAGCAATGAGGTCTCCTCTCAGCCTCCTCTTCTCCAGGCTAAACACCCCCAGCTCTCTCAGCAGTTCCTATATATAAATAAATTCCATTTATATTCCTTCACATTTCCTAGTACCAGTACCTTTTTGAACTCCTGACTCTGCACCTGACACTGACTGAATACCCTGCAGTTCCCACCTCGGTGCTACTGCCCCACGTCAGATGACTTGGCTACAAATCAAACAAAACACCTTATTTTTTTTTTTAAAGTACTCACAGAAAGTTTGAAAAGGCTACTAAAAGGTGTCATTTTAGTCTTGAGGCTTTCTTCATATTGTTGGAGTAGAAAATCTTCTTCCTTATTGCCTGAAGAAAAATTTCTGAATGGCAAGGACAAAAGCGATATGTCCAGCTATACTGATCTCTACACAGGAGCAGGCTGGCTGGATTCACAGTGGGCACCAGTATAGTCTACAGCCATTAGTGTTTTTGAGTTCATCCAGTGCAGGCTTTGTGCTCATGGTGTGATTTAGTAGACACCTTTCTACTTCTTTGGAACTTCCCCAGTATTCTTCATTTGAAAGAACAGCAGCTAATGCCCCCCATCCTCACGAATTGCTGTTAGGTATTTAATCATAGCTGCAGGTGTATTCTCCTCATCTCTCCTCTGCTCACCTCTCCCTAAATATGCAGTCTATATAGTCTACTCAATCTCTACACCTCTTACTACTGTATTTCCTCACCCTCTTCCTCCTCCATCCTTTTTAATTTTTCTGTATTTTAGTTACACTCACTTGTATGTACTCAAAAACAAGTTATTACTCCCAGTTCAGAGCTGAAAGAAGAAAAACATTGTGACAGAAAATAAGTAAGAGATTTATAGTCATTTACACCATTTATTCCACTGGCATAAGGTCCCAAGGGCCCAAAATTGTTCAGCAGATGTGGAAAAGTTTCATTAATATGTCAACTGGTTACTGCAACCAGGTAACAGAAACAACAGATTCTGAGGAGCTGATGTAAATGCGAATAGACAAATGACTAATCTACCTCTCTCTTATGTACTGCCTTGAGAGAACTGCTGAACTTTCACTTCTAGGGCGAAGTTCTTTCCTATCCAGAGTTATGTGTGGTTTATAGAATCCCTTGAAGAAATTAGTCTGAGGGCAGGGCTGGTAGGTGATGTTAATTCCTCTCTGTGTTATTCCCCTTTATGCAGCTTTTTTCCTCTTGCAGTTAACATTTTCACTGATGTGATGTGATAAATTGTTACTCCAGAAAGAACTGGTAGAATAATTTATATAAATACATATATATTTCTGGTTTTAAGGCACTGATGAAAAAAATGTTTGCAGACAATTATCCAGAAGAATCATGCTGTAGCACAAAATCAGATCTTAAAGAGTAATCAAGGCTCCATCCCTATTTTGTGAGTATCTACAAATTGGATGCCAGCCTGAATCCCAATAAGGTTTCAGACGAATAGACAGTAAATTCAATTTACTACAAGGTTACACTGCTTTATTTGTAATGTCTTCCCTATCTGTAATATTTGAAGGCAACTTTCAACAAAACATGATGGTGTTGCTACCTTTTACTTCATCAGATTGTTTCATGATAGACTTCAGATTGTCTTGTCTGAACCATGAGAATAATGATGAGTGTAATTAAGGTTCCTCTTGTGCTGCCCAAGGACAGCAATCTCTGCCTTGCACTGCATAGCATATGTATGTCACGACAACTAGAACAGCAATGATGGCAGTGGTCCCCACACCTGTACTAAAACCCACCTTTTAAACTATCTTTGCTCACCAGCAAAAAGAAGCTGTTTTCACTCTTTGTTCAAAAGCTGATAGCAATGGACAAGTCATAAATTGCAGATGGCTAGCTATATAATTTTCAGTATATATACCTTTCAGATATACCTTAAGCCTGCATATTGTTAGTCTGGCTGCCTTCATTTCCCTTAACTATGGATCTGTACATTTTTACCGCTAATTAAATTAGGAGATGCATTACACACTCTTTTTACAAAATTGTTAACTTTTCTGGTGCAAATAAACTTCCCACACACGTCTCCTCCAGGACCTTATGAACAACAAAGTCATAAAAATTACTAGAAGATAGGTTCTGAATAGACTACTAGTGTATTGTTTTCACAATAAGCAGCACATAGCATAAAACCATAAAAGAGTAAGCTCTCTGCTTTACTTTTCCCCAGAAAGCTTTCTAACATTCCCTTTAGCCCACTTGTTTCCATCTCTATATTGAAGTGAGCAGATTGCTCTTTGCAGTATCTGTCTATGTTCTCTGTCATCAGTTATGCTTAGTGCCTTTCTTCCCCCTTGCTACCTAGAATTGTACATTTCCCGTTCAGTTTGCACTTGTATTCCAAGTTTAATCTTGGAAAACGCAGACTTTCCTAGCACAGAGGATACCAATCTGGAGTCGGGCATCCCACTGTTCCCCCAGAGCCTCAGCTCGACTGATCTCAGCATCCTCATTGTTGCAGCTGTTAAATTTCCTGCTGATTTCTGTAGAACTACTTCTGTCAGTCTAACTTTGGACACGCAGCAGGATATTATCACTATGTTAAACTAAGGAGCATATAGAGGTTCTTCCATGCTATGGCAATCTTAAATGATAATGTAATTTAGGTACAACTGAAGTGAATTTTCATTTAGTATATATATGTATGAACATGTGTCTATACACATGCACATTTTAAGGATTTTTTTTTAAAGCTGTCCAATTTTTATTTTTGGGGTAATTAGAAAGCAATTGTTTCCCAAAACACTTTCTGATTTTTTTCCTTAGATAAATGCCTGAATATATACTCGTCAGTGAAAAAGTAATAGTACTTCTGCTGCATAAAATTTGTCATGACATACCACACAAAATCACATAGTAGTGGAAAGGATTTAATTAGAGCTTTTAAAATTTGTGTTTTCATTGAAGAATGATGTTTTGTTGAATAGATCTTCAAAAGTTACTAGTATCAATAGTAGTTTCTTTGGTTTGTTTTCTCAGATCTGAATGAGACTAAAAAAAATTTATCTATCCTCTCTTTCTCTTCTATTTATTTCTTTTTTCCTTTTGTAACTGAGAGCAATTGGCTGAAATCTGGGGTCAAAGGTCAGAGCCTTGCTCTGTATTAGATGAAGACAAGCCTTAAATCAGATGCCCCAGAGACAATCATCGTATCCAGGTTAAAGATTTGTACGTCTCCTTGATTTGGTGTAAACTTCAAAAACACTGACCACTGAGAAGAAGATACAACTGCTGTTTTCTAACCAGCAGCTCACAGGAAATTGGCAGTGTCGTGTTTTCTTACCAGTGTAACATAAATGCTTGTCCAGCGGCCTGTGATAATGGGAAATTAAATATTGAAGACCTGAATATAATAAAGTGTGTATTTAGTTATTATTTTTCAAGTTCTTCATAGAATCATAGAATAACCAGGTTGGAAGAGACCCACCGGATCATCGAGTCCAACCATTCCTATCAAACATCGTGCTTGAAACAATAATGGGCAGAAAGTTTTCCCTCCGGATCAAGCCAGCAAGTCACCATCAAATTAAGAAACATCCACCACACATCATTCCAAACACATCCATATGTGGGACTCATATGCAATACCTACTGATGCTAACGCCAATTGCTTCCTTGAAATTGATCCCTGCTGGGAGATGCTTTTCTTTCCTGGTCACAGAAAAGATCACAGTTCATTTCAAAACAGATTTCCAGATACGGAGAATCCACATTGAGCCACACAAGAGGAGCCAGTGAGGCAGAAGTTGTTAATTCTTGTTACTGTCCCAAAACTCCTCCAAAAAAAAAGAAAAAATAAATAAACCAAAAAAAAGAAAGTTGTTGTACAAGATGAGCATATGTTAGACTGGGCTAGAAGAGAGGTAGAATTAAAAATTGCAGTAATAATTTCCTAGAAACAGTAGATGGATACTCAAACCTCAGATTCGCAACATTCTTAGGCTTAAGTTATGTCTATGTATCCAAGGTACTTGGATAGTTTTCTTTTTTTCTTTTTTGATTAGCATTACGAAAACATTGCTCGTGCTTATACCAAGTGGCTCAGAGGAGATAATAAAGTTTTACACTGGTGTTCAACTTGTAATACACAAAAAGCTGAGGGAAAAACTCACATAATGCAAGAAGCAATCTTATTTTCCATCACGTTTTTTCCAGAATCCAACTATTTATTTTAGGCATTCCCAAGCATTTCAAATACTTAGCTCTGAGCAGCTAGTACAGCTATGTGAATGTTACGGGTTTTAACTACAAGACTATCAAATCTAAAACTTACTGAAAATCAATAAGCTGTCAAAAATCATAGAAACTAAAAATGGATTTAAAATGTTTTAAATGCTAAAATTCAGAAAGATGTCATCTTCCTTCTTTCCTCAAGAAGGAAAGTCATGAATTAAGAAGTAATCGAGGAAGATCAATATTGCAGTGTTTCTTTTCCACACTGGAATTAAAATTCTATTAAACCCCTTTTTGTTCTGATATGTAATAGCAACAAAAGACAACATAAATTTCAAATTTAACTATTAAGTTTAGCTAATAATAACTGACTTTTTCAGAAGAGGAAAAAAAAAACCCAATATTCTAGAGCACACTATGAATATATTTAACCTTATCTGCAGCTCTTGTAGTAATAAATTAACAGAAAAATAATATAAATAATTCTATTAAAGAATAGTCACTTCCCATTTTAGTTATAAAGGAGGTCTGGAATTCTTTTCAGGATTTCAACTCTAATTTTCAGTATACACTCAGTGGAGTTCCGTTTAGAAGTGATAATTTAATTTGTCTCAAAGTATTAGTCATTGACATTGCATCAATGATAGGAAAATTAGTGCTCTTTCTTAACACTGTATTCATCACATCGCTAAGAGTCTTGCTGATATAAATGCCGCTCACTCCAGCTATGTGACATTATATTAAAATGCTTGAAGTTCTATTTGCACTGTTGATAACACTGGGATAGACAAACTACGCCTAAAGAAAAGGTATTATAATTAGTACAATAGATAAAGCCACAACTTGAAAATTATGGGCATCTTGATGTAAATGTAATTCTATTTTAAATATTTATGCCTCTCCTTTTCAATTCTAGATGCCTCTAGTGATTCTTTGAATTTTTCCTGATATAAAAGATTCTTCCTTTCTTCACAGATGTAGCTGTAATTCATTTATTGTTTGAAGAGCAACCAAATGGGAGGCAGATATTTAAACTGCTGCAGTTACAGACGGCATAAGACTTTATTCACCAAGCAGTCAAGTAAGAGTATTTAAGAAATGGCAACATTCTGTATGCTGTGCTGAAAAATAAATTCATTATCTGTTCAAACTGTTCATTCATCAGATTATTTACTCTTCACACCAGATCCCACAGACAACAGACTGCCAGTCTCTGTAGAAAATATTGGAGTTCAGCATTAGTATAAGATTTCTGGTGTTTCTGTCTTAAACAAAAGAAATTAAGGATATTGCTGGGTATATTTTTACTTACTATATTTAATGAAATATGCTTCAATCAGCACATGCATATTAAGTTCCTAAGTGACCTATAACAGAATCTAATTTTTACAATATGGTGACTATGATTAAGAGTGATAATTTGGGTGTTTGGGGATTTTCATAAGGTTTTTTTTTCACTGATAAATTCTAAATGTGACATTTTGACAGAAAAGCCTAATGGTCCAATGATTAGATGCATAACAAAGTGCACGCTTATATGTTACAGAGAGATCCTTTAGGATATGACAAAACAAACTTATCAGTAATTTTTTGTGTTATATTTTCATCGGGACAGTATCAATTTGACCTGAATTATACTTGAAAGTTAGACTGACTTAAGGTTTTAGCTTAGCAGAAAAGAACTTTTACATTTTCTGTTGAAGATACAGCTTAGGCTGGTTAGTTAAATATATAACTGTGCACAACACAAAGTGGTACTTTAAAAGATACTCCTCGGTATTCATAAAATTTCACTCGTTCCTTTCAGAGCCACAACCTTCCATTATGTTATTTGCTATTAACAGACTATTTCAGCTTGTTTGTTTAGAGGGATAATGACTTTTAAGGTTATGCATTCATCTTGTTGCATGCAAATCAGTCTCGTAATTCCCAATAATATTCTTGCAAACTAGTCATATAAATCCTTAACTAATTAAGAATAAAGAAAGGGGAGCATGAATGGAATAATGTTGAAGGCGATGAAATTTTTTAGTATAAAAGACTAAAAGTCAGATTTTGGTTCCGAGTAGCCAACTAATTGGTTTAGTAGCAACTCGGTTTATGCACACATAAAATACTCATGATTTGCATTAGTATTTCATCTTGGATCCAAGGCTACAGGACTGCAAAAACCAGAATTAAAATAATTTTAGAAGAATGCATGGACCACCTTTACCAAAAGGTCACTGGCAGAGTTTATTTGTTGTTGAGACACTTCTTACTTTCTCACCTCTGGAAATACGTTCCTAATAATTCTACTATTTTCTTTCCAAAACATAAAGAGAAATCAAGTGACCTTTTAGCTGCTGTAAATGTCATTATGAGTGGTGATATGAACAAGAGGGAAGTGAAAGTTTATCGATTCAATCCTATAAATGTCTAGCTAACATCCAATGAAAATAAAAGAGCGATGGAATTTCAAAAGCTCTTCACAGTGACCTGACATTTACTCCTGCCAAATAAATATATTCACGACCTGCCCAAAGTAATTAGTAGACACAGCATCTTACTTGTCTCACAAACAACCTTGATTTCTTTAAATATTTTTATTTTATATACCTTAACAAGAAAAAAGTTTCTGTATATGATAGCTACAACAACACTGCACCAGAACTGTCCTAGTTTTAAGTGGTTGTTTTTTGTAGATGTGTCTCGGCATCACCAAATAGGGGACAGGTTATAAATAAAAATGCTACATGATTCATTATGTCTGGGCAAAAAAAAAAAAGAAAAAAACAGAAAGAGATTTTTTTTACCCTGTCTAATGATCTACTGGATTTCAACAAAAAAAAAAGAGAGCCTCTCTGTTGTGTCTGTAATCTGTGTGGCTGATACGGAATTCATGACATTATACCAATTACTAACATAATAAGAATTTGGCTGACATTAAAATATGTTTGGGCAAGAGAGAGAGCTGCTGGAAATTTTCCTCAACATATTCAGACTGGCATATATAATTTCATCCCATGAATTGCATGTGACAAATATTTCCATTCCATCAGGATCTTTACATCTCTTTTTCATTTCATTGTTGTTAAACACTAATTGGTCTCTGTGAAAATCCATTATCATGTTTCATTTGTCAAGGACAGCAATGAAATTTATGTGTTAACACTATCAGATCCAAGAAGAGGAAGTCATTAATGCTTTATCTTAATTAAAACACAATTTCAGTGCTTTAGAATTCAGCGTGCTACTTCTTATATCAACGGTATTACAGACAGTAGCATCTTCTTGTTCCCCATTTGCTCTGCAGTCGAGATAAAGATTGACTGTGAAAGGTACAGGATGCCACAGGCTTTATGTGGTTATAAATCTAATTGATGTCAAAATGGCTAAAGTGCTGGATAATGACTTTGGAATACTAATGAATATCTCATTAGAAAGATTAATAGCACATAAACTAGATTTTCATTTTTGTTCTAACGTTGACACAGAGTACTACAGTGAAAGCACACAGAGAGATGCTTAATTATGGTACTACTCTTCACTATAAAATCAATTTCAGAGGAAAAAAAATAACAGTGTTGTTTCTGTGCAGTAGATAACTCCTCTGGGTTAAACGTCATCCCAAATACAAAAAGGATGCGATTGAACTTAGTAAAATTGTTACTGAGGGGGCTCTTGGGAAGGAGAAGAAGAAAAAAAGGTCACCTGGCAGTAAACAGGTAAAAAGAGAAGACAAAGGATGCTCAAAAAAAAAAAAAAATGCATAAACACAGCTTAAAAAGCATCATATAATTTTAGAATAATAATATAAAAAAACCTTTAAGGTGTTTGAATGTAAAGACTTTACATGACAGTATTATGTGAAATGATGGCTTCATTGGAATTGATGGGAGAAACCTGGTTTAGCAAAGGCAGGTTAGATACTAAGGAAGTAAACAACTTAAGAGTTCAAAAGTATCAAATAAAGAAGGAACCGAAGTTGTAAATCTGAACCCAACTTGCACCAACTCAGAACTGATGAAAGAACTGACCCCGCAGAGGAGTCTTGAAAAATGAAACAAACAAAACAACCCCAAAACAGCTATTCTAGAGGCAATGCAAGACTGAATGTGAGTGACTTGCAAAGGTATAGAGAAATTAAGTAAGGCACTAACAATGCAAGTCTTATACAGAAAGGAAAATTAATTTGCTAATTAATTGGAAAAATATTGAAAAAGATGAAGACACCAAAGAAAAATGTTAAAGAGACTGGTTTGAGACTTCTGACAGAGGCTGGAGATGTAAAACTGTGGGAGACACCATGGCTGGAAAGCATGTCTAAAAATAATCAACGTATAAGTCTTCGGTGAAATCTTTGTATTAGATGGAAGTAGGAATAAAAGGAACATGCTAGAGACAGGAGATAAAGAGACAAGATGTTAATACAATATGCATA
The DNA here is from genome assembly GCA_033459285.1 of Clamator glandarius. Classification (NCBI taxonomy): domain Eukaryota; kingdom Metazoa; phylum Chordata; class Aves; order Cuculiformes; family Cuculidae; genus Clamator; species Clamator glandarius. The sequence continues at coordinate 275,291 of JAUNZM010001289.1, forward strand.
CAATTATCAAGATAGAAATTAATAGGAGAGGAAAAAAAGTCAGGATTTCAGAAAAAGATGCAGGATTTCAGAAAAAGGTTTTATTGGTTTATTTTAGCTTGTGCCTGTTATTTCTGTTCAACAGAAAGTTTCAGTTTCAGCAGAAAGGATCAGAGATAGAGAAGAAATCATCAGAAGATGATTTAGTCAAAAGCTTGCTCTGATTTCAAGACCAAAGAAGTGAAACTAAAAGTGTAAGTGTACAAAGTTGGAAATCAAACAAAGATATAGTAATGTTCCCAGCAGATGCACTTGGAAAAAAAAGTATAACTCTATGCAGTTATGATAGGAAACGAAAAATAAATCTCTTATAAGAGATGCTGCATAGATTAGAGAAGATAATACAGATCTTTTCAAAATTAAAAGGCCCTCTCATTCAAATCTATATCACTGAAGTGAGAGTGGTGGCTTTAAGAAAGAAGCTAAATCCAGAAACACCACCCAGACTACAAGAAGATAAGTGGATCCAGTTTAAAAGATGTTTCATAAACCAGCATTTTCACAGATCGTGAGAAAACCTTGCTCGTGATGTCAAATTATGGCTTAATCCTCTTGAAAGAAAGGGATGTGATAGCATGTTGTTAACAAATTGCATTCACATTCAACTGTAGCATCTAAGTCACGTTTAAGTAAATGAGTTAATTAATGAGGCTGGGGAAACAACAAAGACAAAACATACCACCAATGAAAGTTAATTGATGATTTGCGCATATAAAAATATAAATCCTTGGAATGTACAATGATTAATAAGTATAAAGCTTTTGGAAACTCTTTCTGCATCAGTATTATGTGTGTTATTCTCCTCTTTTTTTGCTGACTCATGAGATTCTAGTCCGAAAAGTACTCAGTATGTCTGTATCTCTCCAACTGCTTCTCACTCCCAAGAGGCTATTTTATCACTTTAATTCCAACTCTGAGCAGAGGATTGCTTTATGAAGTCAGTACTAACGCTGCCTCTTTACGTATAAGCAGCATGACACTCAGTGTTATGGAGTAAGGGAAGTGACATCCATCACTTCGGAGTCCGAGGTTACAATTCAGAACCCTCAATACGCGATAACAGTACCAGAAAGATTAAAGAATTTTCTTCCCTGCAAATACCGCAGTCAATTATTTGACCACGCGGAGTTACGCTGCAGATCAAATTGCTTATTTCCAAGGTTTAGTTTTGAGCTAACTTTTTTCTATGTTTATTGTTTTCCTTATCGCAATCCACAATTACTGTGAAAACATTCTTCTGAAATTGGTTTCTGTGCTGCAAAATAAATGAAATAGTAAACAGTTTAATTATTTTGAATAATGATGTACTTTTTCTGAGGAAAACTTGCCACATCTTGTGCAAAAATTAAAATCTGTAAGTTTTCCAAATTAGAATTAACTTGAAAAGGGGCTATTCTACATGCAATCTAAGATGCGATCTGCATGTTTTTATCTTGCTAAGGAGCAAGTTACAAATTTCCACATAATTTATGTTACTCATTGCAAAGAAAGTCGACTGGATTATAGTTAGAAAAGTCTGCCGTGCATTTTCAAAATGGCCTGTCTTCCATGAAGAAGTAGATTTTCTTCTGAGAAATAAAAGTTAATAAAATGCAACTGGATGTGCTTGTTAGTCAAGGAGTTGTAAAAGTTTTAGATTCTCATTAGAAAGTGAGCTCAGTCCAGAAATATTGGTACCTTGACTGCGCTTTCTCCTTCACTAACAGAACTGAGAACTTTTCATAGTTAAAACAGCAGCTAGAACCCATGGCAGTTCATCCTGGCCCATCAAAAATTTTTTTTCCAAGGTACTACTGTAGTGTTACCTATTGCTCTAAAAACATCCGTTCCTCAAGCCTGATTTCTGAAAAGTAATTTCTCTAACAGTTTACATCATCACTCTAGCTATATAAACACACACATATGTATACTAAAATAAATCCTGTCCTGCTTCCTTAGAAAATCTGTATCTGCAGAAGGTGTCAACATTAAATATTTGCAATGAAAGTCCAAGTCAGGTGTGTCTACTGACTGATTCTACATAAGAATGAAGGCAGATGCTGGAAAAAATGTTCAAAATACGAACTGCTTACTCCTTCTCTGAGGTAATTATCCACATTGTTTGAAGCAAGATACCTGGAGACTTTTCAACCATGAACTTTCGCTCTCTGCTTAACTTACATTAATAAAAGACCTTTGCAGGTTCCTTAGTTCACATTTCTCTATGATGTTATAAAGAAATGGAGAAGTTCAGAGGGTTTCTCTGATAGTTTTTCCTTTCCCTGGAAAAGCTGACTGGTATCTTTTACATGAGTCCCTCCTGGTGTGGATTCCAGGGATGATCTAACAGCTTTCCTTTCAAGACCAGTGTCAGGTAGAACTGAAGCTCTCCTAAAGTAACAGCTTCTTTTTCTTATCATGCTGTCAGAGCAGTGTTAGATTCTCAAAAATTACTAGGTTAAAACACTTCAAGACGACCTGTCATTACTTCTATCAGTCTACAGTTAACAATAAAAACTGGTTGAAATAATTGTTAGTTTTATACACAATCTGCAACTATAATTAGCATTGCAGAACTTCACTCTGTACTATAAGTCGTTATGAAAGTTAAAACTTCAGTAATTTCCTGTCTGTGTAGACAATAGCCTATTTTGTGTATTTCTTAAAAATATTCACTACAACATTCTATGTGTCAGATTCTGAGTTCCTCATCGGTTATTATAACATATTTTGTTATTAAAAGCTTTTTTTTTTTTTTTGTTTGTACAAGTATGTCTTGTTATCCAGGACCCAAACTTTTAAGTCTGTGTGTCATCTACATATTAATCAGACCATATAACTTCAGTACACTTGTCTTGGGCCACTACCACAGCCCTAGCAATTATTAAAGCTGAAAGGAAAAGGTCTTTCCAAGATCAGATGAAATCTCAGGATACTACAGTCTCCTCCCATTGATAAGCACTTTTCATTAGTCATACTTACGGTTCAACTGGATATAAATTTCTGAACAGTCATTTCACATCTTAGCGTCTGGTGTGCTTCTTCAGACGTGGTGAAAATATTCATTACATCCTGAGTTTACTAAGTTGTTAAGTGGATTCAGCTTTTACTTGCAATTCATGTAATTTCTTGTAAGACTATAACTACTAATGACACTTGTCTTTAGTATTTCAAGGAAATATTATTCAGAATTTGACTACTATAAATATATTTGGTCCCTCCCTTGCATCGTTATACTTTAACTCCTTTTCCGTAAATATGCCTTTCTCCTCTGTGGAGATGTTTGACTGACAACCACCTACCTGATGGACCCGCAGACAGTTGTGCCTTTTCTCATTGTACCTAACATCACAGCTCAGCTGCACTTTTGCAACGAGGCGTTGCAGTCATTTGGATGCACTCAGCAGCTCCATCTTCCTTCTGATGGCTTATATTTGCTTGTTTGAGCGCGTGTGCCTACTGATCCTAGGGTGATTTAGGCATTCCACAAAGCAAAGAAATTAATTCCTCTCTCACTATAAGTGTTGCTCCTACTAAAAGCTGCTGGCATCGTATTAGTCACACCTAAATTGTCTTCCAGAGCACCACATTGCAAACTTGAATTATTGTTGTTTTCCTTTTTCCCTTGCACTGAGAATATTCTGGCCTTGTAAGGCAATTAAATATTTGCTACTCAGTAACGGATCTTGGTACTCAGTAATGGGTGGTAGTGCTCTCTGTTAATTGCTACACAAAGTAAGTGATAACTTCTTTTGTTTCACGTCTTTCTGGCTGGCAGCCTGCACACACCCAGTTGTAATTATGACAGTTGAAAGAATGGTGGCTTATTTCCCTAGAACATATGCCTTGAGACTCAGGAGAGAGATTACAAACTTGTACAAATATCTTATTTTTAACTGGAAATTTCTGCTTCCACCTCTGCAAGTACTGAATCTCTTTTTTAGTTCTTCCTACTGTGTTTTCAGCATAGGAAAAATAGCATTCCGGTTTCTTACACTTTCTCTTCGGCATTATCATTTGGTCTGTCTTTGTCCTGAATTCCTTCAATTTCATTATGATTAGTTATTAATTCTCAGTTTTCCTTCCCTTGTTCAGATAAACCAGCTGCTCTATTTAAACTGGGTGCGTGATATGTGAGTTAAGCCTCATTCTTTCAATAAACAAATAATTAAAAATTAAAAATTTAATTACAGGATTTTTTTCGCCATCCACAAAGTTACAGAATTCTGATCTCTGTAGCAAAACCACTTTTCTGCTTCTTGGTATCAGAGAACAATATCTTCCTATTGCTTCATTTTCTAAGGATAAGTTATTTGTCTTATGATTTTATTGGCCCATGTTTCAGGCAATTGTTGATAGTGTTTTCACAGATATGTCAGTGTTTGTGTGTCAAACATAAAATTGATTCATGGGACTCTGTTCTAAGTTACTCACAGCTCTTATCTTACTCCTTTGTAACATACACATGCTCAATATTTTCCTACAGCTAAATACCAGGTGACCTAGAGCCACTTCTCAGCTTTTCTCTTTAAAATATATAAAAAAAAAAAAACCTACCTTTTCCAGATTGTAATGCTCTCTGAGCTCAATAAGCACTAATACACACCTAGTTTTTACTTTTTCTTTTTTGTCTGGAAGTCCAGCATTGTGGTTTTCTCTGTCCTTCCCTGATCTCCTTTTCCCAGCACTTTTTATTATTGTATTGTTTGCTTACTGATCAAATTCCTTTGCTCTGCGTGTCCCTTGTCTGATCACTTCCATTGTGTTTCATGGATTTCTTGCTGGAGAGTAAGAAAAGGTGAAGTGTGCTCATGAGAACTTTTGAACTTTATTAAGAAAGCCTTTTATCTAAATGCTAAAAGCAGATCTAACACTGTGTTCTCCATAGCTTTATCCCCTGGAGCATCACCCAGAGAGCTCCCTCTGATTTGTATTCCTTCATCCAGCCCTTTCCATGTTATTTAAAATTAATATTAAAGTAGGCAGGACTTGCCAGCAATGGAGAGGTCAGAGGGGTAGGATGTCTGGAGCGTCTGAGGTGTGTGTGAGGAGCCCTGCGTACCCCACTGATCATTTAGAGTTTCAGGAAGATGTAAGTGGGATTCAGAAACTGTGGGAAGATGCATGTTTGAGGGGAAGGTCTTTCCTTCCTTTAATAAACATCACTCCCTTATACTGCTCTGATTGCTGAGTAAGGCTCTCATAGACCTTCTCCTAGGTCTTTCTCTTCCCTCACCTAAGCCCCTACGTTCAACCATCCTCTCCTCCCCACGGCATTTATCTACCTTCCTGCATGGGTGGTGGTTGTTTTTCACTGAGGGTAGCTTTCCCAATTATTCTTTTGCAAAAGCTAGGCTTTAAGATGCAGTAAATTCTTATATATAAAAATACTGATTTCTGTATAAATACGTTTTGAAAATGGTGTAACGGAATTTTGCAAGAAGCAAGCGATAGCCAAAACACACACAATAAAACATCAGGTTTCTATTTTCTCCTCAATTCCCAATTGGGCAATAACCTTTTTCCCCTTGGAAGTTGTTATGCGAAGTCTGAATGGAAACCGAGGCATATTGCCTTTTCTGTGTACTAAATCACACAAAATGTGAAAGATAGTATATATAGTACTAGTAGGAAGATCATTTGTTGGGCAGATTATGTTAGTGGTAATTAAATTCTAAACAGTATTTTCTATTATTGCCCCTAGAGTATAAATAGAGCTGCACAAGCTAACAGCGCGCGTCTGATTTTGTTAGCTCAGAACGGCGGCGCAGATAGAATCTCTGTAAGAGAATGACATTTATATTTCAGTGAGAAAATGCACAGAAGCAGTTGCCATCCTGTTGCCCTTGCTGCTGCTAATGTGATGTGAAAAGATCTGCTCGTCAGCCAGGAGACATGTTCCTTCACCAAGTTTGCTTTAAAAAGTTACTGCTAGAGCCTGCATGTAAGAGTGCTGAGAAGTACTACCAGAAGGATTGAATAAACAAAAAGTGAAACAAAAAAAATCAGCACATCCAGATTCCTGGAACATTTGAATTTTTCTGAAAGAACAAAAAAAAAAAAAAAAAACCAAAACCAAAAAATCAAACTTTAGAGGCATATAGAAGCTGACAAGATGAAAACCAGCAATGGCACAAATAGATGAAAAACTATGACAAATTTTCACTAATCCTTATCTTGGTTTACCTTGGTGCAGTATTTGGAAAGGGAGATGACAACGTCCTAAAAAATGTGGAGGAATGAGAAGAGATGGACGTGAATAATATAATTTTTAAGTCTTGACACCAACACATGGAATTCCACCCCCTAAGCAGCTAGCTTAGCTCTCAAACTGCAGATAAAGAGTGAAAATGTGGGGAAGTCTGACCTCCATCTCTTTCTTGTCCATCCCAAAAGCTACATTTTATTGTGCCAGGTTTGGTTTCAAGCTGTAGCTTGAAATTGTTGCAGCCGTATGTGAAAATGTTCCGCACCAAGGTACATGGCATACTCCACCCGAACCTTACATCAAAGCAGCGTACATTCATAGCTATCTGTCGTTCTTTATCTGTTTAAAGGCATGGCAGAGTACAAAAATAAAAAAGCAAAATTAATCACCGGCAACCAATAAACAAATGGGCACAGACTTCAAGTTCTCAGCTGGCACCACTGCAGAGACTCAAAGCTTTTGTTCCTAAAATAGGCAGCATTTCTCTGGAAACTTTCTGTGTTTGGGGTTTTTTTTGCCAAATGGCTATGAGAAATACCCTGGCTGGTTGTAAAGACAACACCATTTACCATTCTCATTCGACTTGCTTGGCTTAATATTTAGACACGAGTGAAGAAAGAGAGCCTTCCATCTGATGCTTCTTTCTCTTTTACATGTGGTCTGCTCATTGGATCATACATGGGAAGGCACCTAGGACACTGGTGATTGCCTTGATATTCCCATGTCTGCTACGGTTGTGGATTTGGGTATTTTACTACAAATCCCATGTGTTTGAAGACGTGAGGGAGGGCTTTGGCTCGAGGAATGAGGAATAAGGTTTTGTGGGGTCCAAGGGAACTCCCCTATGCGTTTACCTGCCGATGCAGATGATTTTATTTGCTAAGCCATGGTATGCATTTCTATATTTATCACTGCTGCAACAGGAAGTACCATATTTTATAGCATTAACCTTCTTTGGACATGCAGGGAATTACGTTTCCTCTGTTACAATATTTTCTATATACTACAGAGTGTTTGGACTCTGTGTGCTGTGAATTCATCACTTACGTAAGAAGAAACAAAACAGATTCTTTCCAAAAATGTTGCTACGACACTGGCTTCACCTAGGAGTATTAATTGAAGTACCTCTGAGTTTGCAAAATGATCTAGCTTTTTCCTTTTACAGTAAATAAACATTTACTGGCCAATTCATTAGTTAGAAGTCCAAATATGGCCTGCTTAAAACACAACCCATTTTGTACTAAAACCAAATTCTTTCCATTGACTTAAATGAAAACTAGGTCACAAAATTAAGAATAAAAATGCCAGAAAACTCTACTCACTGTAAGGATTCTAACTATAATTTTCCTTCCTAACATATATTCCTTTTTTTTTTAATTTGAATCTTGTTTATTACATTGCTGACTTTCATAGAAAATGGTATTTTCTACCTGAAATAAATTTTACGGATAAATTCTTTGGGATTGAAAGCATTTTTAAATATAAAGAGTTCACAAATATTTGCACATTTATGTCAGAAGAGCTAGTGAGCAAAAAAAGACCACGAGTGTTGTTGGACCACTGGAGTAAGAGTGCAGAGTGCTTGATAACCGGGGAGCCACCGGCCTGAGAAGAATTAACATGAGTGGCATGAAAGCAATAAAAATGCTCATGAGGAGCTTCGAAGGAGAAGAACAAGCTGTGGAAATTTTTATGAAGGACTTGCCGGACCATTGTTGACATCCTCACTAAGGTATAAATACGAACTTGTAACAGTAAACTCGGACTTAGCTTGAAATGAAAGCTGAGTCTGTGCCTGTTAATACGTCACACGTTTGGGTAATTTTTCCAATCACGAAACGCCTGCATCGGGGTCAAATCTTCCAACAGTGAATGGAAGTATTGGTCACCTCACTAAAGTTCCCTGTTTAAGCCAGTATATGCCAGCTTCTTCATTAAAGATCATTTATCGAAATTCTGTCAATTAAATCCAGGTGTCCCAAATCAGTCAGGAAGTAACTGAGGTAATAAAAATTGTTGGAAGTTTTTAACAATTTTGATAGATTTAAAATCAAGTTTTAGCTTTCCAGCAGTTTAGCCTTTTTATTACATTCTCTGTCTCCTGACATATTTATCAAAGACGATATTTATAGAAACGCTGGCAAAAGTTAAGGATAGCTTTGTCTGTGTCCCTACTATAATCATATTAAATTCTAGAGTGCATAATAGTGACAGATAAAATAGTGCTTCAAAAAATAAACACCAAACTATATGCCTCTACTAAATGGGCAGAAATTCCTGATGGAAAATGACGCAGTGCTTTCAGGGTTAGATTAGATTTGATCTGGATGATGTATAACATAAATAAAATATATTAAAATGAACATATTTTAAAGTGTTGGCTTATTTATCTGGCTGTTTGGTTTTTTTCTAATATATACATGCAAGTTGAGGTACGTGATTTTTTTATGTATCCATCTGGAACCAAAGCCCTTAGTGATTCGAGAACAAAGCAGATTTGATGCACTATTGATTTTCTGCCTTAGCAGTAGAAAAACAATTGCTCTATGCAAAGATCTGTTTTTCTGGACCTCTGCCATCCGTCTCTTTAAAGTAACATTTATGTAGAAAAAGAAACTCACACAAGGTTAAAAAGAGGGGGGGAAAACACTCTTTCTTAAAAATTTAGGCAAGTCTTCATACTTCAAAATAACTTTCGAAAGGTATTTCATACACTTTCCACTATTAAATCCCTTTCCTAGACAAACTTGAATACCGAGTTTTGGCCTCAAACTTTTTTGGATCAAACTGTGGTTTCTGTAGGAGGCGTCAGCAGGCACCGGTTTGGAAAATCAGTCCTGATGTCTCTACGGAAGCACAACGGGAACCATGCACAGGAAGCTCCTGTTCAGGATCTGGTTGCAGTTCATCTGAGATCAACATGAATTTCTGTCTGTTGGAAGATTTCTTTGACTGCGACCTGCAGATACTTTGGATCTCCTCACAAGTGGAGAAGAAATCACAGGAGCTGAGTTACAGCGTAACCTTGGGATATATTGTGCTATAAGGGCTATTTCACAGCAGTATTCACAAGTTACTAAAAAAAATCTGAGACAAAGCGGTAATTTATGTGTTTATCAACCACAGACAACAAAACATTCAAGGCAACAATCCCATCAGTTCATAAATCATTAAAGATGAAAGTACCTTCAGTACATTACAAAGTTCAAGAAGAATAATATTTCGCAGAAATCATCTCTGATATCTAGACAGAAATCTGAAGAGTTTATGCGCTCTGAAAAAATAAATATCTTCCTTCAAAATTTCTGTCATAAACTTCCTAGAAGATATGTCATTGCATTTTACTGTTAGGTCTAATCCTGTATCATCTAGTATGAATAGTAAATAGAAATCCTTTTCTATAAGAGGCTGATCAAAATTCAGATTGAATATTTTCCATCCATAAAATGAGTGTTTTATGAAAATGCTAATAGCCATCAAGACAGAGGGGGAAAAAAAAAAAAGAGAAAAAAAGGAACTGTAAGG